>CM067362.1:102851164-102901164 GCA_034401795.1 Chaetoderma sp. LZ-2023a | reverse complement strand
ATGCTCACCTCATTGGATGCCAGGAGGCACGGGATTTAACTAGGGGAGGGGCTTATGACCACACTCTGCATCTAACATCCAATCAAAATGGAGGAGCTCTTGAGCCAGATTTTCACACCTTTTCAAAAGGCGGTCGAGATCAAAGGAAAAAAGGTGTAAAAATAACAAAGGAAAAGTCCAATTAAAAATTTCTTTCATTGAAGTCGATATCTGGTTTGTTTTTGAATGAGTTGACTCTTGTTTCTTAGTTAATTCACCACTAAACCATTAATATTTCAGTGATATTAGATTTAAGTTTTTTTTTGTTTTGTGGAAATGCTGTTGTGCAGATGAGCTTTTCTCGCGTCAGCGGAGGTGTCCCACCTACACTCATAGTTACGCCCTGCCGAGCCTAGCATTTGGTTACATGTTGACTTGTGGGGGCCAGAGTTGATTGTAATACTGTTGCTGTCGTTTTCTGTGATTATCGCTATCCAAGTCTCCTCTATGCTAATGTCTCTTCATGCTACCTCAAAAGTGTAGACGTGGAAAGCAGACCCCTATCTACCGGCAATTGGAATCGCTGCCGAGCATGTTCTTGCTACTCCAAAAGGTCAGTCCATTGTACTTTCTGTGGCGACAATCTGCTTGACCTAACATGGCTGTCCACGTTATAACTCTGTAGAATTTCCCCACACCCCTTTCTTCCGACCCTTCGCACCGTGTATCTTTATTCAGAAACGAGATATAAATGTCTATTCTGATTTGCTACAAGGGGGTCAAATGACCTCGTTTGGCCTACCATGTCCGAACGCATTATACCTCTGTAGATTTCCCGCGACCCCATCCCCCTGCCCCCTCTACCATATATAGTTGCCAAGGGCAGTCACAGGGCAAGACAGAAACCTGTTCTGCATATTAATAGAAAGGCAGTAACATTGCTCTGATACCATGATGGTCAAATAGAACTTGTTGCTTTTTCCTATCTCCGATAGTGGACAGTATGCTTTACTAGTTGCTGCATACCATAAGGAAATATCAGGATAATAGGTTGCCATCGCATTTCTCTTGGTGTTGCATGTCTGCAAAATGGTCTACAAACGTTTCATCTATACGGGGTTTGTTGATGGAAATCTCCTCTCCAAGTTCACATACGCACACATGATATGAGTGAGCACTACATACATCAGATCATAGTCATCTCTTGTCGCTCAGTGTGTGTTGTGGGGTGGGTGGCGGTACTGCGGTGTGGTGATGTTGTTTGGGGGTGGGGTGGGTTCTGTCCCGGCAAGCAGCAGTGGCGGTTACTGCAGCGGTTGCCCCTGGTGCCTTCACGCGGCCACGGGCGTCGAGTGGTCGGCTTCGGTGATGAACTGGAAACGGCGGTCTCCATGGTGTGCGTCATGTTGTCGGCGGTGGGAGGACGGGTCATGTCGGTTCTCGGTCTGCCTCATACCTACGTATAAAAGCCCCTCTCAAGGTGACTAGCCAAGACGGGCCACGTGACTCATCCCTCAATCAGGAGCGAATCAAAGTCTTTGGTTACGAGCTGGCACACACCAACTTAGCTGCGCTGGTCTGGGACTCTAGGGCAGTACTGTCACCATCTTTTTCAAGATATCTCCATGGCATGATACCATAGAGGAAATCTAAACCCTCATACCCAATAATGGACTTTCGAATTTGCCAGTACGAGTTATCGCACATAATTCTCCTCTTTCCCGACAGGGCTAAACTCCTAACCCCGTAGATTTCGAATAAACTGGCAAGGCCTTTGGAAAACCAGTCTACCGTGACAACTCGTGGATAGGGATTTTCACACATTTACCTGGAAGGGATTATCTTTTGTTTGTCTGCACTTGCTTACCCAGAACCGACGATCAGAAGCTGTTTGGTGTGAGGGTGTAGACAATCTTTTTATTAGATGACTGATTTGGTTCTGTGACACGCTATATAACAGTCTAAGCTTCGCGATACGAGGTAGTAAAGTCGAGGTATTCCACAGACCTTTTTCTAGTTTCTAACCCTTTCAACCAGAAGTATAAATTTATAATGCGCGGAAGTTTGAATCTTTTGAAACTATTATCGAACTTGAAGTTGTTTCTGCCTTAAACAGCAACCAGCCTTAAGACGAATTAGGTTCAAAATATCCCACATTGTAATATTTCAATCAGAGATGTTGTTGTATTAGGGTTATGGCATGAAATGAGGTGGGTGTATTCAGCCTATTATCATGTGATATGAGAAGTAGCAGCGTATTTCGAAAACATTTTGACAGAAAGTTTCTGCTGTTACTATGAACAATGATAGTCACTGTGTCTTCTTTAACTACATTGCAATACCGTCAAAGCGCTCATTGTTAACCTTTTCATGATGAAGACGGACAAACCCGACTGTCATTCCAGTGGTAAATTAAAAAAATTATTCTTGTCTTGGCGTGTAAATGAACATTCAATAAGCAAATATTGTAACTTTCTTGATCAAATTTAACAATTAAAAGGATAAAGTAACACGGAAGACATGATTACAGCATGGAAACAATGTTTCTGGAAACTGTTGCTGTCTTAGAGAGAAAATGTTTGCGGCCATAATATTTGGAAAAAGC
Organism: Chaetoderma sp. LZ-2023a; assembly: GCA_034401795.1. NCBI lineage: Eukaryota > Metazoa > Mollusca > Caudofoveata > Chaetodermatida > Chaetodermatidae > Chaetoderma > Chaetoderma sp. LZ-2023a. The sequence continues at coordinate 102,898,580 of CM067362.1, read as the reverse complement.
AACGATACTTATTGTATAATGAATGAAATTGAGTAATATACCTTGTAACAGCCGTATCATTCCACGTAAACAGCTAACCAAATCAAACATCGATTAATTGCCCAATTTAAACAGCAATGGGAAGTAGAAAAAAACCGATCGTATAGAGGAATAATGTATAATGCATATAAAAATAGGAAACTGCACCGTTAATGAAAAATTCGCACTTATTTTTACGTATTTGAGACTTTAACGCCAGAACAAGTAACCGTAGTGAGGTTCTTGAACATGATGACCAATTAGGGGATATATTAGAGATTGAACACGACAATGCCTTAATTGTAAAAAACTTACCCACACGTGTAACTCAAGATACAAATAAAGTAAACCTTTTCGGCCGGGATCTCATAAATATGTGCATGTATAATAATTTGTGTATCTATAATGGTAGAATAGGTGCAGAAAAAGCGGTGGGGAAGCTGACATGTAAAAATGTTAGTGTAGTAGATTATGTTATATCATCTTCCAAACTTTTAAAATATGCAGTAGGCCTACTTTTTAATGTTTTGAATTATAATCCGTTACTTTCAGACATACACTCTAGCATCGAAGTGTCTTATTCATTCCCCAAAAGTACAGTGTCAATGTCTCCTAATAAACAAGAATACAACTCGGGTACTGATGCAACAAATATTACACCCGCACAACCACGACCGCAAAGATGGAACCCAAACAAAGCTTCAGAATATATAGAACATGTGATAAATAACAAAATTTATACTAACTTGCGCATCTCATCAGATAATATTACCTACGATAACAGAAATATTATAGCTTCATATAGTGTGTCTGAAACATCGGCTAGCGTAGCCACATTATCTGAACAATCGGCTCAAAATACATTTGGATGCTTGAAGCCTCGTCAAAACCAGTCTAACAACAAGAAATATAACTTAAATCGCCCATGGTTTAATAAAGATTGTCGAATAGCAAGAGAAAATTACGAAAGAAGAAAGTTGCGAACCAGCTATCGACTTAGTAAAACAATCGCAAACCTTAATACCCCGATTGATGCTAGTAAAATATATACATCCAATATGAATTGGATATAAATTGCTATTGCTAATTATAAACGAAATTTTAAACTAAAAATAGAACAGCTATGTAACACCAATCCACGAGATTATTGGAAAATTATGAAGTCCTCGGACCCAATTCCAGATCCATGTAAAGTTAGTATTAATGATGTTTGAGTTTTATAAATCTGTAATGCAAAGCGAACATGCACATGTAACTGACACAGATAACGCTCCAGACCAGCCAGTTCCTGATACACCAATTAAGGACGCCCTTAACATGGAAATAAGCGAAATGGAAATTAGAAAGGGAATACGCTCACTTAAAACTAATAAAGCAGCTGGTGGGGATAACATGATAAATGAATACATCAAGTCAACTTGAAATATTACGGTTCCTATATACCATACGCTCTTTAATCGCGTTTTTAACACAGGAATTATACCAGGTGCATGGACAGAGGGACTAATAAAACCTATTTACAAAGGAAAAGGCAGTCCAGAGGAACCACATAACTTTAGACCTATAACCTTAGTCAGCTGCCTAGACAAATTATTTACTAGTATATTAACTAATAGAATAAACGATTACTTAGAACAAAATGAACAAATAAAATAAATTCAAGCTGGCTTTAGACGTACATATTCAACAACCGATCACCTGTTTGCAATCCATGTCTTAATAGAAATTTTCCAAAAAGAGAGAAAAAACTGTTTTGTGTCTTTGTGGATTTGGAAAAAGGTTTTGATAAAGTTTGGAGGAAGGCACTATGGGGGAAATTAATTAAAGAAAATATCAATGGGAAAATCTTAAATGTCATCCTTAATATGTATATGGGCATACAATCTAAAGTATTTATGAACGGTATTGCCTCTGAAACATTCACGTGTAACTCGGGGTTAAGGCAAGGTGAAAATCTATCTCCAATCCTAGTTAATAGATACCTAAGCGATCTCAGCGAATTCCTGGAAAGCTCTGGTTGCAGTGGACTGGCTCTGACAGAAAACATCGATCTCTATATCAAACTGGTAGCGCTATTATATGCAGATGCCACTGTTCTTTTCGCCGAGAGCCCTACAGACATGCTGCAGTCAATACTAAACGCATATGTGACCTATTGCCAAGTATGGAATCCTCGGATAAATAAAGAAAAAAACAAAAATACTAATTTTTGGTGGCAATAAACGGGGGTGGGAAAGGCTAAATTTTGGAATTGAAGGTGGACAAATCGAAAAAACTGACATGTACACACATTTAGGAATACATTTTTTCCACAATGGTAGATACCACAAGGCTATGACACACTTAAGCCAACAAGCTACTAAAACCCTCTACTCACTATACAGGCGAATAGAAAACATTGAATTACCTTTAACGTACCAACTAAAATTATTTGACTCGATAATTGCACCAATACTTACCTATGGATGTGAAATCTGGGGGATAGAAAATCTTACTTGAATAGAAAAAATTCAGGTACAGTTCTATAAGCGGATACTAAATATTGCAAAAACAACGCCTATGGAGACCTAGGATAAATTCCATTAGAAATTACTAGAAAATATAAATTAATTAATTTTTGGGAAAAACTCCTAAACGGCAAAGAAACAAAGCTATCATCTTTGCTATACAAATATATCTACAATGACTTTACCAAAAACAATACAGAATACAAATGGCTGACCACAGTTAAATGTATACTTGAACATGTGGGAATGGCTCACCTCTCGGAAACGCAAACCATAACAAATTCTAATATACGATATTTGAAACAAGTACTTAAAAACCAGTACATACAAACTTGGTCAGGGCAAATTATCACCTTGCCTAAAGCCACAATATATAGTATATTCAAAACTGAACTAGGATTAGAGCCGTATCTCAGAAAGCTAAATAAATTAAACAGAAGAACTTTAGTCAAATTTCGAACTAGTAATCATAAAGGGAAGGTGGGAGGACTTAGACAGGGAAGAAAGAATATGTAACCTATGCGACAAACACGATATTGGAGATGAGTATCATTACCTATTCTTATGCGACTTTTTCTGTGATGACAGAAAAATATTTCTTCCAAAATACTATTATAACCGCCCAAATCACTACAAATTCGGACAACTGCTCTCGAATACAAACTTATCGGTCCTAACAAAATTGTGCGCCTTTATAAGGAAAATCTTTAAAAAATTTGCATAACGGAGATTATTATTTTATTATCATATTGTAATTATTTCAAACACAACAACTACTACTACTACTACTACTACTACTACTACTACTACTACTACTACTACTACTACTACTACTACTACTACTACTACTACTACTACTACTACTACTACTACTACTACTACTACTACTACTACTACTACTACTACTACTACTACTACTACTACTACTACTACTACTACTACTACTACTACTACTACTACTACTACTACTACTACTACTACTACTACTACTACTACTACTACTACTACTGCTGCTGCTGCTGCTGCTGCTACTACTACTACTACTACTACTACTACTACTACTACTACTACTACTACTGCTGCTGCTGCTGCTACTGCTACTACTACTACTACTACTACTACTACTACTACTACTACTACTCCTACTTGCTGCTGCTGCTGCTGCTGCTGCTGCTGCTGCTGCTACTACTACTACTACTACTACTACTACTACTACTACTACTACTACTACTACTACTACTACTACTACTACTACTACTACTACTACTACTACTACTACTACTTGCTGCTGCTGCTGCTGCTGCTGCTGCTGCTGCTGCTGCTACTACTACTACTACTGCTGCTGCTGCTGCTGCTGCTGCTGCTGCTGCTACTACTGGTTAATCAATAACGTTGCTACCAATACTGGTTATATACAATGTTTAGATCCATAATGCCACAATTAATTTCTATTAAATGCTTGTTAAATTTGGTTAACTTTAAAATTGGTTATACAAATCTTGTGTGATAATATTTATATTAATAATGTGTAATGTGTTTATATTGTCTTTGTCGATAATGCTGTCACCGATGTTGATAACACGAATGTCTACACCAATAATGTTCATATTATAGCACTGATAACAATAAACTTGGTATGAATAATAATAATAATAATAATAATAATAATAATAATAATAAGAAGAAGAAGAAGAAGAAGAAGAAGAAGAAGAAGAATTTATAATTAAAAAAAATATTTAATAATAATAATAATAATAATAATAATAATAATAATATCTTTTAATGGTAAATCTCACTCAGACCTGTAAAAATTAACTATTATTTTGTGATCCCCATATGTCCCATTGTGATCTGGGAGTACTTCAATAAACTTGAAACTTGAAAAAGATAAGTGGGGACTAGAAGAATATCTGTTAAAATTAAACACGCTTTGGGCACACTGCGGTCAATTTCTATACTTTGAACACTGAATTCTCAGAGTACCCTTTATAATAAAACTATACAGGTAAGCGGTTGAATACTTTGAAAATAATTTGACTGGGTGCCGTTGTTTATGTTATTTTATTTTATTTTATTTTCAAACCACCAAAAATGTATCCTGGCTATCAGGTCGAATAGAATGCCAATATCCAGTCTCTGTCTGACATAACGTCTCCGGCGGTTATAACTCAAACGCTTGGGGTAGGGCGGGTGATTCTAACACCTCTGTCGGCGTCAATCGAAGCTAAATTGTAATCTGGTTTCACGTAGTCTATGTTATTTCTCGCCGCAATTTCAATTATTTTCAAATTTTAAACACACGTTTCATGTTTCATCATAAATTACTACTATTACAAGTCGAACATCTTTGCAAAATAGATTTTAGAACGTTTTCAGGGCATATTTTAAAATAATTGAGTATGTATTTTAAGGTTATATAATTCCCGTCAAAGGATAGCAGAAAAATCGATTTTGACTATCGGACTTGAAGAATGTTGATGAACATTACGAATTACTTATGTTCCTGTCTTCAAATGAAAAAAGGACGCGAGAAAGTTTTTTCTTACAAATTAGATTTTTGTATAGTTGGTATCCACACTAAACATGGATTCTAGCGTTTACTGTTAATTTGTTGGCAAACATTTATTAATGGGAAATACTTAGATTTAAAGTTGAGTAATACCCCAGTTTTTCCACACTCACATACATTCTCTATGGGACAGACCCATGTTATATAAAACATAAAAAGGACGCGATCTGAACTTTGACAAGATTATTATAATTTACATCATTAGAAAGCTAATAGATTTTACTTTCTGGTCATATGAGTTAAATTGTAAACAAATCATAAATACAACCGGGAAATGGCATTTTATAAACCACGCCTCTTTATTTCATAGTAAATATCTGGACAAGTCATACTGCCAAGCTAGCGCATGCGCACTGAGATTTTGTCTCCATTGTTGAGCATGGATGGAAAGGTGGATTTAGCGATATTAAATTCTTGTCCTGTCGGTGATTAAATAAGGGAGCGACGGTGAATTATATCCAACAGGATGGAGAGAAAATTACAGGCCTCAAATATATTGCAATCCTGAAACACGTTCAAACACGCAGTGGACACTAGCGCGTACATACTCTCGCTTCTCACTGACTAGTTCGAATTCGAAATGCACAATTTTAGATGGCGTACGCATGAGCAATGACGGCAGTCGACTTCGACAGACGTCATCGGACACGCGGCACTGTCTAGTGAGGTCACCCCCCCCCCCTCTCAGGTCAGTGACAACGCCTATGTAGTCCAACTACATACGCCATGACTTCAGTATCTTGCATAGCTAAACTCATTTCTCTTAGCGCTCTCTCAGCTGTACCCTAGAAGTGCGAATCGTGGACTCATCAAGAATAGAGCTATCCAGAGTAATGACGTCAAATGACGCCATAATCAGCTAAGCGTCGTGTAGGATGACGTCATAACCATTACGTCATAAATGAGTCTATACGGTCCATCTTTAAGTCTTAATAGTCAGACACGTTATGCAAATTGTATGTCTCTACTATTTAATAAACATGCTGTTGAATATTTTGAAACTAATTTGACTGAGCGCTGTTGCTGCCATAGGCAGCAACAGCACACAGTCAAATTAGTTTCAAAATATTCAACAGCTTATCTGTATAGTTTTCTTGAAATTGAGTCAGTGAGTTCAGAGATCTATCGATCCCAAAACGAGCCAGGTGTGGATGGAGATTAGCTAGAGAGTGGCGGGGTATAGCTAAAAATGTCAATCTCACAAAATATACACAACTTGCTACTAGAGCTATTTATTAATTTGACAGCAAATTAGTTTCAACGTATTCAACAGCTTACAGTTATGATATGGGTTGGAATCTTTTTCCGGATTGGATTCTGGAAATTACCTACACCGTTTCCTTCTAAATTTGAATTAAAATTAATGGCAATTTTAAAACAGCATGCGAACGTCTTTGCGATCAGGCAACCAAGGCCATCTTTAAACTTAAACAACTCAATGTCAGGAGTAACATTTACACAGCTCTCATTCTCTACCAACGGTTAATCTTACCTAATTTAATGTACTGCTGTGAAAATTGGATCCCTTACTATCTCACGAAACTCAATCGGCATGGCTTTATACTTACTTGTGACACCATATCAGCGGAGTGTGTTTCTATTAAATTTGGTAAATACATCTCTGGCACTAATAGAAAAGCTATAAACGATGCTGTTCGTGGCGAATTAGGCCAGCACGCTCTGGTGACACTTTGTTTGACGCATGCTATTAAATACTGGTTCAGGCTGTGGGCACCAGATATAGCATCCATAGTTATCGATGATACTGATACCGCTGACTATAGCCGACTTTACTCTACAGTTCTACACATGATGTTCAGACTAGCTGGTCACGTCACCATGTGTTCAACTTGTTGGGTTAACGGCTATGGTTAATTTATGCCATCCAGTTGAATGCACTCAGACAACCAAAAAAGTCCCTTATATTGTTGTAAATATCCATTTCATACATGTTTTAGATAATATAATTAAATGTATATAACGTAATCTTAATATTAATTATAATTTTAGTTTAATTCTTTTAATGTTATTTTATGCATTGCCATTGTGTAATTTTTAAGTGTTTGTTTTATTGTGCTGTATGAGTACATCATAATGTTTGGTATTTTATCGAAATAAATTGATTGATTGATTGATTGATTGATTGACGATTGTGATGCCATCAACACCAATGACGTGACGTCATTCACAAAGCTGTTTCTATAACGGTTGCGAAGTCATCAACACCACCGACGTACAGTCCTCAAAACAAGACCGACTTCATTCTACCCGACCAGTTGATTTCTCGATCAAGGGCCCGCCGGACTGCTCCGTTCCTATATTAAACTAGGGGTCTGTTCCATATGGAAAGCTCTCCAGACCGCTCTGCTAGATTACCGAGGCGGAACGAGACGTTTTGTTAGAGAGCTCTGCTAATTCGCAAAACGTTTGGATGTGACTCGAGCAAAGCAAAACATGTTTCCATCTGTGACGTAATTGCACGCGAAACAACGTCATACGTCACAGAGACATATATTACGTCATAAGCGTGTCGCGCAAAGGATGTTGGGATGTTATATGCCCTGATGGTAAATTCCAACAGTGATCTAAACTTCAAACTTACAAGACTAAAAAATAACTTCAATATTGAAAACTATCTACTAGTTAATGGAGACTATTCTAGGCGTAAGGATTTTGCCAAACTCAGAGTCAGTGCGCATAACCTCCAGATAGAAGTGGGGAGGCATACTGTCCCAAAAACTCCAGTAGAGAAAAGACTGTGCTTACTTTGCTCTGTTGGAATTGTTGAGGACGAGAAACATTTAATTGCTCACTGCCCATTCTATGAAATCGAAAGACTGACTCTATCTAATTCCCTCAACTCATTTGTAGATATCTCTAATTTTGGCTTAGATGAACATTTTTTATTCTTAATGTCGTATAATAAGGGGGACGCTGAGGTTTGTAAAGCGGTATTGAACTATGTTTCAAAATGCGCCATTAAAGGGCAAAATGCGTTTAAAAATACGCTAAGCGTCGGTCCACCAGTAACAAATGTCTGCGTCGCTCCACCTGTAACAAATGTCTGCGTCGGTCCACCTGTAACAAATGTCTGCGTGGGTCCACCTGTAACAAATGTCTGCGTCGGTCCACCTGTAACAAATGTCTGCGTCGGTCCACCTGTAACAAATGTCTGCGTCGGTCCACCTGTAACAAATGTCTGCGTGGGTCCACCTGTAACAAATGTCTGCGTCGGTCCACCTGTAACAAATGTCTGCGTCGCTCCACCTGTAACAAATGTCTGCGTCGGTCCACCTGTAACAAATGTCTGCGTCGGTCCACCTGTAACAAATGTCTGCGTCGGTCCACCTGTAACAAATGTCTGCGTCGGTCCACCTGTAACAAATGTCTGCGTCGGTCCACCTGTAACAAATGTCTGCGTCGGTCCACCTGTAACAAATGTCTGCGTCGGTCCACCTGTAACAAATGTCTGCGTGGGTCCACCAGTAACAAATGTCTGCGTCGCTCCACCTGTAACAAATGTCTGCGTCGCTCCACCTGTAACAAATGTCTGCGTCGGTCCACCTGTAACAAATGTCTGCGTGGGTCCACCTGTAACAAATGTCTGCGTCGATCCACCTGTAACAAATGTCTGCGTCGGTCCACCTGTAACAAATGTCTGCGTCGGTCCACCTGTAACAAATGTCTGCGTCGGACCACCTGTAACAAATGTCTGCGTCGGTCCACCTGTAACAAATGTCTGCGTCGGTCCACCTGTAACAAATGTCTGCGTCGGTCCACCTGTAACAAATGTCTGCGTCGGTCCACCTGTAACAAATGTCTGCGTCGGTCCACCTGTAACAAATGTCTGCGTCGGTCCACCTGTAACAAATGTCTTCGTCGGTCCACCTGTAACAAATGTCTGCGTGGGTCCACCTGTAACAAATGTCTGCGTCGGTCCACCAGTAACAAATGTCTGCGTGGGTCCACCAGTAACAAATGTCTGCGTCGCTCCACCTGTAACAAATGTCTGCGTCGCTCCACCTGTAACAAATGTCTGCGTGGGTCCACCTGTAACAAATGTCTGCGTGGGTCCACCTGTAACAAATGTCTGCGTGGGTCCACCTGTAACAAATGTCTGCGTCGGTCCACCTGTAACAAATGTCTGCGTCGCTCCACCTGTAACAAATGTCTGCATCACTCCACGTGTAACAAATATCTGCGTCGCTCCACCTGTAACAAATGTCTGCGTCGGTCCACCTATAACAGATGTCTGCGTCGGTCCACCTGTAACAAATGTCTGCGTCGATCCACCTGTAACAAATGTCTGCGTCGGTCCACCTGTAACAAATGTCTGCGTGGGTCCACCTGTAACAAATGTCTGCGTCGCTCCACCTGTAACAAATGTCTGCGTCGGTCCACCTGTAACAAATGTCTGCGGCGGTCCACCTGTAACAAATGTCTGCGTCGGTCCACCTGTAACAAATGTCTGCGTCGGTCCACCTGTAACAAATGTCTGCATGGGTCCACCTGTAACAAATGTCTGCGTCGGTCCACCTGTAACAAATGTCTGCGTCAGTCCACCTGTAACAAATGTATGCGTCGGTCAACCTGTAACAAATGTCTGCGTCGGTCCACCTGTAACAAATGTCTGCATCGGTCCACCTGTAACAAATGTCTGCGTCGGTCCACCTGTAACAAATGTCTGCGTGGGTCCACCTGTAACAAATGTCTGCGTCGCTCCACCTGTAACAAATGTCTGCGTCGATCCACCTGTAACAAATGTCTGCGGCGGTCCACCTGTAACAAATGTCTGCGTCGGTCCACCTGTAACAAATGTCTGCGTCGGTCCACCTGTAACAAATGTCTGCGTGGGTCCACCTGTAACAAATGTCTGCGTCGGTCCACCTGTAACAAATGTCTGCGTCGGTCCACCTGTAACAAATGTATGCGTCGGTCAACCTGTAACAAATGTCTGCGTCGGTCCACCTGTAACAAATGTCTGCATCGGTCCACCTGTAACAAATGTCTGCGTCGGTCCACCTGTAACAAATGTCTGCGTGGGTCCACCTGTAACAAATGTCTGCGTCGCTCCACCTGTAACAAATGTCTGCATCGCTCCACCTGTAACAAATGTCTGCGTCGATCCACCTGTAACAAATGTCTGCGTCGGTCCACCTGTAACAAATGTCTGCATCGGTCCACCTGTAACAAATGTCTGCGTCGGTCCACCTGTAACAAATGTCTGCGTGGGTCCACCTGTAACAAATGTCTGCGTCGCTCCACCTGTAACAAATGTCTGCGTGGGTCCACCTGTAACAAATGTCTGCGTCGGTCCACCTGTAACAAATGTCTGCGTCGGTCCACCTGTAACAAATGTCTGCGTCGATCCACCTGTAACAAATGTCTGCGTGGGTCCACCTGTAACAAACGTCTGCGTCGCTCCACCTGTAACAAATGTCTGCGTGGGTCCACCTGTAACAAATGTCTGCGTGGGTCCACCTGTAACAAATGTCTGCGTGGGTCCACCTGTAACAAATGTATGCGTCGGTCCACCTGTAACAAATGTCTGCGTCGCTCCACCTGTAACAAATGTCTGCATCGCTCCACCTGTAACAAATATCTGCGTCGCTCCACCTGTAACAAATGTCTGCGTCGGTCCACTTGTAACATATGTCTGCGTCGGTCTGCCTGTAACAAATGTCTGCGTGGGTCCACCTGTAACAAATGTCTGCGTCGCTCCACCAGTAATAAATGTCTGCGTGGGTCCACCTGTAACAAATGTCTGCGTCGGTCCACCTGTAACAAATGTCTGCGTGGGTCCACCTGTAACAAATGTCTGTGTCGGTCCACCTGTAACAAATATCTGCGTGGGTCCACCTGTAACAAATGTCTGCGTGGGTCCACCTGTAACAAATGTCTGCGTGGGTCCACCTGTAACAAATGTCTGCGTCGGTCCACCTGTAGCAAATGTCTGCGTGGGTCCACCTGTAACAAATGTCTGCGTCGGTCCACCTGTAACAAATGTCTGCGTCGGTCCACCTGTAACAAATGTCTGCGTAGGTCCAGCTGTAACAAATGTCTGCGTCGATCCACCTGTAACAAATGTCTGCGTCGGTCCACCTGTAACAAATGTCTGCATCGGTCCACCTGTAACAAATGTCTGCGTCGGTCCACCTGTAACAAATGTCTGCGTGGGTCCACCTGTAACAAATGTCTGCGTCGCTCCACCTGTAACAAATGTCTGCATCGCTCCACCTGTAACAAATGTCTGCGTCGATCCACCTGTAACAAATGTCTGCGTCGGTCCACCTGTAACAAATGTCTGCGTCGGTCCACCTGTAACAAATGTCTGCGTCGGACCACCTGTAACAAATGTCTGCGTGGGTCCACCTGTAACAAATGTCTGCGTCGGTCCACCTGTAACAAATGTCTGCGTCGGTCCACCTGTAACAAATGTCTGCGTCGATCCACCTGTAACAAATGTCTGCGTCGGTCCACCTGTAACACATGTCTGCGTCGCTCCACCTGTAACAAATGTCTGCGTGGGTCCACCTGTAACAAATGTCTGCGTGGGTCCACCTGTAACAAATGTCTGCGTGGGTCCACCTGTAACAAATGTCTGCGTGGGTCCACCTGTAACAAATGTCTGCGTCGGTCCACCAGTAACAAATGTCTGCGTGGGTCCACCAGTAACAAATGTCTGCGTCGCTCCACCTGTAACAAATGTCTGCGTCGCTCCACCTGTAACAAATGTCTGCGTGGGTCCACCTGTAACAAATGTCTGCGTGGGTCCACCTGTAACAAATGTCTGCGTGGGTCCACCTGTAACAAATGTCTGCGTCGGTCCACCTGTAACAAATGTCTGCGTCGCTCCACCTGTAACAAATGTCTGCATCACTCCACCTGTAACAAATATCTGCGTCGCTCCACCTGTAACAAATGTCTGCGTCGGTCCACCTGTAACAGATGTCTGCGTCGGTCCACCTGTAACAAATGTCTGCGTCGATCCACCTGTAACAAATGTCTGCGTCGGTCCACCTGTAACAAATGTCTGCGTGGGTCCACCTGTAACAAATGTCTGCGTCGCTCCACCTGTAACAAATGTCTGCGTCGGTCCACCTGTAACAAATGTCTGCGGCGGTCCACCTGTAACAAATGTCTGCGTCGGTCCACCTGTAACAAATGTCTGCGTCGGTCCACCTGTAACAAATGTCTGCGTGGGTCCACCTGTAACAAATGTCTGCGTCGGTCCACCTGTAACAAATGTCTGCGTCGGTCCACCTGTAACAAATGTATGCGTCGGTCAACCTGTAACAAATGTCTGCGTCGGTCCACCTGTAACAAATGTCTGCATCGGTCCACCTGTAACAAATGTCTGCGTCGGTCCACCTGTAACAAATGTCTGCGTGGGTCCACCTGTAACAAATGTCTGCGTCGCTCCACCTGTAACAAATGTCTGCATCGCTCCACCTGTAACAAATGTCTGCGTCGATCCACCTGTAACAAATGTCTGCGTCGGTCCACCTGTAACAAATGTCTGCATCGGTCCACCTGTAACAAATGTCTGCGTCGGTCCACCTGTAACAAATGTCTGCGTGGGTCCACCTGTAACAAATGTCTGCGTCGCTCCACCTGTAACAAATGTCTGCGTGGGTCCACCTGTAACAAATGTCTGCGTCGGTCCACCTGTAACAAATGTCTGCGTCGGTCCACCTGTAACAAATGTCTGCGTCGATCCACCTGTAACAAATGTCTGCGTCGGTCCACCTGTAACAAATGTCTGCGTCGCTCCACCTGTAACAAATGTCTGCGTGGGTCCACCTGTAACAAATGTCTGCGTGGGTCCACCTGTAACAAATGTCTGCGTGGGTCCACCTGTAACAAATGTATGCGTCGGTCCACCTGTAACAAATGTCTGCGTCGCTCCACCTGTAACAAATGTCTGCATCGCTCCACCTGTAACAAATATCTGCGTCGCTCCACCTGTAACAAATGTCTGCGTCGGTCCACTTGTAACATATGTCTGCGTCGGTCTGCCTGTAACAAATGTCTGCGTGGGTCCACCTGTAACAAATGTCTGCGTCGCTCCACCAGTAATAAATGTCTACGTGGGTCCACCTGTAACAAATGTCTGCGTCGGTCCACCTGTAACAAATGTCTGCGTGGGTCCACCTGTAACAAATGTCTGTGTCGGTCCACCTGTAACAAATATCTGCGTGGGTCCACCTGTAACAAATGTCTGCGTGGGTCCACCTGTAACAAATGTCTGCGTGGGTCCACCTGTAACAAATGTCTGCGTCGGTCCACCTGTAGCAAATGTCTGCGTGGGTCCACCTGTAACAAATGTCTGCGTCGGTCCACCTGTAACAAATGTCTGCGTCGGTCCACCTGTAACAAATGTCTGCGTCGATCCACCTGTAACAAATGTCTGCGTCGGTCCACCTGTAACAAATGTCTGCGTCGCTCCACCTGTAACAAATGTCTGCGTGGGTCCACCTGTAACAAATGTCTGCGTGGGTCCACCTGTAACAAATGTCTGCGTGGGTCCACCTGTAACAAATGTCTGCGTCGGTCCACCTGTAACACATGTCTGCGTCGCTCCACCTGTAACAAATGTCTGCATCGCTCCACCTGTAACAAATATCTGCGTCGCTCCACCTGTAACAAATGTCTGCGTCGGTCCACTTGTAACATATGTCTGCGTCGGTCTGCCTGTAACAAATGTCTGCGTGGGTCCACCTGTAACAAATGTCTGCGTCGCTCCACCAGTAATAAATGTCTGCGTGGGTCCACCTGTAACAAATGTCTGCGTCGGTCCACCTGTAACAAATGTCTGCGTGGGTCCACCTGTAACAAATGTCTGCGTCGGTCCACCTGTAACAAATATCTGCGTGGGTCCACCTGTAACAAATGTCTGCGTGGGTCCACCTGTAACAAATGTCTGCGTCGGTCCACCTGTAGCAAATGTCTGCGTGGGTCCACCTGTAACAAATGTCTGCGTCGGTCCACCTGTAACAAATGTCTGCGTCGGTCCACCTGTAACAAATGTCTGCGTAGGTCCAGCTGTAACAAATGTCTGCGTCAGTCCACCTGTAACAAATGTCTGCGTCGGTCCACCTGTAACAAATGTCTGCGTCGATCCACCTGTAACAAATGTCTGCGTCGCTCCACCAGTAACAAATTTCTGCGTCGCTCCACCTGTAACAAATGTCTGCGTCGCTCCACCAGTAACAAATGTCTGCGTCGGTCCAACTGTAACAAATGTCTGCGTGGGTCCACCTGTAACAAATGTCTGCGTCGGTCCACCTGTAACAAATGTCTGCGTCGGTCCACCTGTAACAAATGTCTGCGTGGGTCCACCTGTAACAAATGTCTGCGTCGCTCCACCAGTAACAAATGTCTGCGTCGCTCCACCTGTAACAAATGTCTGCGTCGGTCCACCTGTAACAAATGTCTGCGTCGCTCCACCTGTAACAAATGTCTGCGTCGCTCCACCAGTAACAAATGTCTGCGTCGCTCCACCTGTAACAAATGTCGGCGTCGGTCCACCTGTAACAAATGTCTGCGTGGGTCCACCTGTGACAAATGTCTGCGTCGGTCCACCTGTAACAAATGTCTGCGTGGGTCCACCTGTAACAAATGTCTGCGTCAGTCCACCTGTAACAAATGTCTGCGTCGGTCCACCTGTAACAAATGTATGCGTGGGTCCACCTGTAACAAATGTCTGCGTGGGTCCACCTGTAACAAATGTCTGCGTCGGTCCACTTGTAACATATGTCTGCGTCGGTCTGCCTGTAACAAATGTCTGCGTGGGTCCACCTGTAACAAATGTCTGCGTCGCTCCACCAGTAATAAATGTCTGCGTGGGTCCACCTGTAACAAATGTCTGCGTCGGTCCACCTGTAAAAAATGTCTGCGTGGGTCCACCTGTAACAAATGTCTGCGTCGGTCCACCTGTAACAAATATCTGCGTGGGTCCACCTGTAACAAATGTCTGCGTGGGTCCACCTGTAACAAATGTCTGCGTGGGTCCACCTGTAACAAATGTCTGCGTCGGTCCACCTGTAACAAATGTCTGCGTCGGTCCACCTGTAACAAATGTCTGCGTCGGTCCACCTGTAACAAATGTCTGCGTAGGTCCAGCTGTAACAAATGTCTGCGTCGGTCCACCTGTAACAAATGTCTGCGTCGGTCCACCTGTAACAAATGTCTGCGTCGATCCACCTGTAACAAATGTCTGCGTCGCTCCACCAGTAACAAATGGCTGCGTCGCTCCACCTGTAACAAATGTCTGCGTCGCTCCACCAGTAACAAATGTCTGCGTGGGTCCAACTGTAACAAATGTCTGCGTGGGTCCACCTGTAACAAATGTCTGCGTCGGTCCACCTGTAACAAATGTCTGCGTCGGTCCACCTGTAACAAATGTCTGCGTCGGTCCACCTGTAACAAATGTCTGCGTCGATCCACCTGTAACAAATGTCTGCGTCGCTCCACCAGTAACAAATGGCTGCGTCGCTCCACCTGTAACAAATGTCTGCGTCGCTCCACCAGTAACAAATGTCTGCGTGGGTCCAACTGTAACAAATGTCTGCGTGGGTCCACCTGTAACAAATGTCTGCGTCGGTCCACCTGTAACAAATGTCTGCGTCGGTCCACCTGTAACAAATGGCTGCGTGGGTCCACCTGTAACAAATGTCTGCGTCGCTCCACCAGTAACAAATGTCTGCGTTGCTCCACCTGTAACAAATGTCTGCGTCGGTCCACCTGTAACAAATGTCTGCGTGGGTCCACCTGTAACAAATGTCTGCGTCGGTCCACCTGTAACAAATGTCTGCGTGGGTCCACCTGTAACAAATGTCTGCGTCGGTCCACCTGTAACAAATGTCTGCGTCGGTCCACCTGTAGCAAATGTATGCGTGGGTCCACCTGTAACAAATGTCTGCGTGGGTCCACCTGTAACAAATGTCTGCGTCGGTCCACCTGTAACAAATGTCTGCGTGGGTCCACCTGTAACAAATGTCTGCGTCAATCCACCTGTAACAAATGTCTGCGTCGGTCCACCTGTAACAAATGTCTGCGTCGGTCCACCTGTAACAAATGTCTGCGTCGGACCACCTGTAACAAATGTCTGCGTCGGTCCACCTGTAACAAATGTCTGCGTCGGTCCACCTGTAACAAATGTCTGCGTCGGTCCACCTGTAACAAATGTCTGCGTCGATCCACCTGTAACAAATGTCTGCGTCGGTCCACCTGTAACAAATGTCTGCGTCGGTCCACCTGTAACAAATGTCTGCGTCGGTCCACCTGTAACAAATGTCTGCGTGGGTCCACCTGTAACAAATGTCTGCATCGGTCCACCAGTAACAAATGTCTGCGTGGGTCCACCTGTAACAAATGTCTGCGTCGCTCCACCTGTAACAAATGTCTGCGTGGGTCCACCTGTAACAAATGTCTGCGTGGGTCCACCTGTAACAAATGTCTGCGTGGGTCCACCTGTAACAAATGTCTGCGTCGGTCCACCTGTAACAAATGTCTGCGTCGCTCCACCTGTAACAAATGTCTGCATCGCTCCACCTGTAACAAATATCTGCGTCGCTCCACCTGTAACAAATGTCTGCGTCGGTCCACCTGTAACAGATGTCTGCGTCGGTCCACCTGTAACAAATGTCTGCGTCGATCCACCTGTAACAAATGTCTGCGTCGGTCCACCTGTAACAAATGTCTGCGTGGGTCCACCTGTAACAAATGTCTGCGTCGCTCCACCTGTAACAAATGTCTGCGTTGGTCCACCTGTAACAAATGTCTGCGGCGGTCCACCTGTAACAAATGTCTGCGTCGGTCCACCTGTAACAAATGTCTGCGTGGGTCCACCTGTAACAAATGTCTGAGTGGGTCCACCTGTAACAAATGTGTGCGTCGGTCCACCTGTAACAAATGTCTGCGTCGGTCCACCTGTAACAAATGTATGCATCGGTCCACCTGTAACAAATGTCGGCGTCGGTCCACCTGTAACAAATGTCTGCGTGGGTCCACCTGTGACAAATGTCTGCGTCGGTCCACCTGTAACAAATGTCTGCGTGGGTCCACCTGTAACAAATGTCTGCGTCAGTCCACCTGTAACAAATGTCTGCGTCGGTCCACCTGTAACAAATGTATGCGTGGGTCCACCTGTAACAAATGTCTGCGTGGGTCCACCTGTAACAAATGTCTGCGTCGGTCCACTTGTAACATATGTCTGCGTCGGTCTGCCTGTAACAAATGTCTGCGTGGGTCCACCTGTAACAAATGTCTGCGTCGCTCCACCAGTAATAAATGTCTGCGTGGGTCCACCTGTAACAAATGTCTGCGTCGGTCCACCTGTAACAAATGTCTGCGTGGGTCCACCTGTAACAAATGTCTGCGTCGGTCCACCTGTAACAAATATCTGCGTGGGTCCACCTGTAACAAATGTCTGCGTGGGTCCACCTGTAACAAATGTCTGCGTGGGTCCACCTGTAACAAATGTCTGCGTCGGTCCACCTGTAACAAATGTCTGCGTCGGTCCACCTGTAACAAATGTCTGCGTCGGTCCACCTGTAACAAATGTCTGCGTAGGTCCAGCTGTAACAAATGTCTGCGTCGGTCCACCTGTAACAAATGTCTGCGTCGGTCCACCTGTAACAAATGTCTGCGTCGATCCACCTGTAACAAATGTCTGCGTCGCTCCACCAGTAACAAATGGCTGCGTCGCTCCACCTGTAACAAATGTCTGCGTCGCTCCACCAGTAACAAATGTCTGCGTGGGTCCCACTGTAACAAATGTCTGCGTGGGTCCACCTGTAACAAATGTCTGCGTCGGTCCACCTGTAACAAATGTCTGCGTCGGTCCACCTGTAACAAATGTCTGCGTCGGTCCACCTGTAACAAATGTCTGCGTCGATCCACCTGTAACAAATGTCTGCGTCGCTCCACCAGTAACAAATGGCTGCGTCGCTCCACCTGTAACAAATGTCTGCGTCGCTCCACCAGTAACAAATGTCTGCGTGGGTCCAACTGTAACAAATGTCTGCGTGGGTCCACCTGTAACAAATGTCTGCGTCGGTCCACCTGTAACAAATGTCTGCGTCGGTCCACCTGTAACAAATGGCTGCGTGGGTCCACCTGTAACAAATGTCTGCGTCGGTCCACCTGTAACAAATGGCTGCGTGGGTCCACCTGTAACAAATGTCTGCGTCGGTCCACCTGTAACAAATGTCTGCGTGGGTCCACCTGTAACAAATGTCTGCGTCGGTCCACCTGTAACAAATGTCTGCGTGGGTCCACCTGTAACAAATGTCTGCGTCGGTCCACCTGTAACAAATGTCTGCGTCGGTCCACCTGTAGCAAATGTATGCGTGGGTCCACCTGTAACAAATGTCTGCGTGGGTCCAGCTGTAACAAATGTCTGCGTCGGTCCACCTGTAACAAATGTCTGCGTGGGTCCACCTGTAACAAATGTCTGCGTCAATCCACCTGTAACAAATGTCTGCGTCGGTCCACCTGTAACAAATGTCTGCGTCGGTCCACCTGTAACAAATGTCTGCGTCGGACCACCTGTAACAAATGTCTGCGTCGGTCCACCTGTAACAAATGTCTGCGTCGGTCCACCTGTAACAAATGTCTGCGTCGGTCCGCCTGTAACAAATGTCTGCGTCGATCCACCTGTAACAAATGTCTGCGTCGGTCCACCTGTAACAAATGTCTGCGTCGGTCCACCGGTAACAAATGTCTGCGTCGGTCCACCTGTAACAAATGTCTGCGTGGGTCCACCTGTAACAAATGTCTGCATCGGTCCACCAGTAACAAATGTCTGCGTGGGTCCACCTGTAACAAATGTCTGCGTCGCTCCACCTGTAACAAATGTCTGCGTGGGTCCACCTGTAACAAATGTCTGCGTGGGTCCACCTGTAACAAATGTCTGCGTGGGTCCACCTGTAACAAATGTCTGCGTCGGTCCACCTGTAACAAATGTCTGCGTCGCTCCACCTGTAACAAATGTCTGCATCGCTCCACCTGTAACAAATATCTGCGTCGCTCCACCTGTAACAAATGTCTGCGTCGGTCCACCTGTAACAGATGTCTGCGTCGGTCCACCTGTAACAAATGTCTGCGTCGATCCACCTGTAACAAATGTCTGCGTCGGTCCACCTGTAACAAATGTCTGCGTGGGTCCACCTGTAACAAATGTCTGCGTCGCTCCACCTGTAACAAATGTCTGCGTTGGTCCACCTGTAACAAATGTCTGCGGCGGTCCACCTGTAACAAATGTCTGCGTCGGTCCACCTGTAACAAATGTCTGCGTGGGTCCACCTGTAACAAATGTCTGAGTGGGTCCACCTGTAACAAATGTGTGCGTCGGTCCACCTGTAACAAATGTCTGCGTCGGTCCACCTGTAACAAATGTATGCGTCGGTCAACCTGTAACAAATGTCTGCGTCGGTCCACCTGTAACAAATGTCTGCATCGGTCCACCTGTAACAAATGTCTGCGTCGGTCCACCTGTAACAAATGTTTGCGTGGGTCCACCTGTAACAAATGTCTGCGTCGCTCCACCTGTAACAAATGTCTGCATCGCTCCACCTGTAACAAATGTCTGCGTCGATCCACCTGTAACAAATGTCTGCGTCGGTCCACCTGTAACAAATGTCTGCGTCGGTCCACCTGTAACAAATGTCTGCGTCGGACCACCTGTAACAAATGTCTGCGTGGGTCCACCTGTAACAAATGTCTGCGTCGGTCCACCTGTAACAAATGTCTGCGTCGGTCCACCTGTAACAAATGTCTGCGTCGATCCACCTGTAACAAATGTCTGCGTCGGTCCACCTGTAACAAATGTCTGCGTCGGTCCACCTGTAACAAATGTCTGCGTCGGTCCACCTGTAACAAATGTCTGCGTGGGTCCACCTGTAACAAATGTCTGCGTCGGTCCACCAGTAACAAATGTCTGCGTGGGTCCACCAGTAACAAATGTCTGCGTCGCTCCACCTGTAACAAATGACTGCGTCGCTCCACCTGTAACAAATGTCTGCGTGGGTCCACCTGTAACAAATGTCTGCGTGGGTCCACCTGTAACAAATGTCTGCGTGGGTCCACCTGTAACAAATGTCTGCGTCGGTCCACCTGTAACAAATGTCTGCGTCGATCCACCTGTAACAAATGTCTGCGTCGGTCCACCTGTAACAAATGTCTGCGTCGGTCCACCTGTAACAAATGTCTGCGTCGGTCCACCTGTAACAAATGTCTGCGTGGGTCCACCTGTAACAAATGTCTGCATCGGTCCACCAGTAACAAATGTCTGCGTGGGTCCACCAGTAACAAATGTCTGCGTCGCTCCACCTGTAACAAATGTCTGCGTCGCTCCACCTGTAACAAATGTCTGCGTGGGTCCACCTGTAACAAATGTCTGCGTCGGTCCACTTGTAACATATGTCTGCGTCGTTCTGCCTGTAACAAATGTCTGCGTGGGTCCACCAGTAACAAATGTCTGCGTCGCTCCACCTGTAACAAATGTCTGCATCGATCCACTTGTAACATATGTCTGCGTCGTTCTGCCTGTAACAAATGTCTGCGTGGGTCCACCTGTAACAAATGTCTGCGTCGCTCCATCAGTAATAAATGTCTGCGTGGGTCCACCTGTAACAAAGGTCTGCGTCGGTCCACCTGTAACAAATGTCTGCGTGGGTCCACCTGTAACAAATGTCTGCGTCGGTCCACCTGTAACAAATATCTGCGTGGGTCCACCTGTAACAAATGTCTGCGTGGGTCCACCTGTAACAAATGTTTGCGTGGGTCCACCTGTAACAAATGTCTGCGTCGGTCCACCTGTAGCAAATGTCTGCGTGGGTCCACCTGTAACAAATGTCTGCGTCGGTCCACCTGTAACAAATGTCTGCGTGGGTCCACCTGTAACAAATGTCTGCGTCGCTCCACCTGTAACAAATGTCTGCATCGCTCCACCTGTAACAAATGTCTGCGTCGATCCACCTGTAACAAATGTCTGCGTCGGTCCACCTGTAACAAATGTCTGCGTCGGTCCACCTGTAACAAATGTCTGCGTCGGACCACCTGTAACAAATGTCTGCGTGGGTCCACCTGTAACAAATGTCTGCGTCGATCCACCTGTAACAAATGTCTGCGTCGGTCCACCTGTAACAAATGTCTGCGTCGGTCCACCTGTAACAAATGTCTGCGTCGGTCCACCTGTAACAAATGTCTGCGTGGGTCCACCTGTAACAAATGTCTGCGTCGGTCCACCAGTAACAAATGTCTGCGTGGGTCCACCAGTAACAAATGTCTGCGTCGCTCCACCTGTAACAAATGACTGCGTCGCTCCACCTGTAACAAATGTCTGCGTGGGTCCACCTGTAACAAATGTCTGCGTGGGTCCACCTGTAACAAAGGTCTGCGTCGGTCCACCTGTAACAAATGTCTGCGTGGGTCCACCTGTAACAAATGTCTGCGTCGGTCCACCTGTAACAAATATCTGCGTGGGTCCACCTGTAACAAATGTCTGCGTGGGTCCACCTGTAACAAATGTTTGCGTGGGTCCACCTGTAACAAATGTCTGCGTCGCTCCACCTGTAACAAATGTCTGCATCGCTCCACCTGTAACAAATGTCTGCGTCGATCCACCTGTAACAAATGTCTGCGTCGGTCCACCTGTAACAAATGTCTGCGTCGGTCCACCTGTAACAAATGTCTGCGTCGGACCACCTGTAACAAATGTCTGCGTGGGTCCACCTGTAACAAATGTCTGCGTCGGTCCACCTGTAACAAATGTCTGCGTCGGTCCACCTGTAACAAATGTCTGCGTCGATCCACCTGTAACAAATGTCTGCGTCGGTCCACCTGTAACAAATGTCTGCGTCGGTCCACCTGTAACAAATGTCTGCGTCGGTCCACCTGTAACAAATGTCTGCGTGGGTCCACCTGTAACAAATGTCTGCGTCGGTCCACCAGTAACAAATGTCTGCGTGGGTCCACCAGTAACAAATGTCTGCGTCGCTCCACCTGTAACAAATGACTGCGTCGCTCCACCTGTAACAAATGTCTGCGTGGGTCCACCTGTAACAAATGTCTGCGTGGGTCCACCTGTAACAAATGTCTGCGTGGGTCCACCTGTAACAAATGTCTGCGTCGGTCCACCTGTAACAAATGTCTGCGTCGATCCACCTGTAACAAATGTCTGCGTCGGTCCACCTGTAACAAATGTCTGCGTCGGTCCACCTGTAACAAATGTCTGCGTCGGTCCACCTGTAACAAATGTCTGCGTGGGTCCACCTGTAACAAATGTCTGCATCGGTCCACCAGTAACAAATGTCTGCGTGGGTCCACCAGTAACAAATGTCTGCGTCGCTCCACCTGTAACAAATGTCTGCGTCGCTCCACCTGTAACAAATGTCTGCGTGGGTCCACCTGTAACAAATGTCTGCGTCGGTCCACTTGTAACATATGTCTGCGTCGTTCTGCCTGTAACAAATGTCTGCGTGGGTCCACCAGTAACAAATGTCTGCGTCGCTCCACCTGTAACAAATGTCTGCATCGATCCACTTGTAACATATGTCTGCGTCGTTCTGCCTGTAACAAATGTCTGCGTGGGTCCACCTGTAACAAATGTCTGCGTCGCTCCATCAGTAATAAATGTCTGCGTGGGTCCACCTGTAACAAAGGTCTGCGTCGGTCCACCTGTAACAAATGTCTGCGTGGGTCCACCTGTAACAAATGTCTGCGTCGGTCCACCTGTAACAAATATCTGCGTGGGTCCACCTGTAACAAATGTCTGCGTGGGTCCACCTGTAACAAATGTTTGCGTGGGTCCACCTGTAACAAATGTCTGCGTCGGTCCACCTGTAGCAAATGTCTGCGTGGGTCCACCTGTAACAAATGTCTGCGTCGGTCCACCTGTAACAAATGTCTGCGTGGGTCCACCTGTAACAAATGTCTGC
This sequence comes from Chaetoderma sp. LZ-2023a, assembly GCA_034401795.1. Lineage (NCBI taxonomy): Eukaryota > Metazoa > Mollusca > Caudofoveata > Chaetodermatida > Chaetodermatidae > Chaetoderma > Chaetoderma sp. LZ-2023a. The sequence continues at coordinate 102,875,541 of CM067362.1, read as the reverse complement.
GTCGCTCCACCTGTAACAAATGTCTGCATCGCTCCACCTGTAACAAATGTCTGCGTCGATCCACCTGTAACAAATGTCTGCGTCGGTCCACCTGTAACAAATGTCTGCGTCGGTCCACCTGTAACAAATGTCTGCGTCGGACCACCTGTAACAAATGTCTGCGTGGGTCCACCTGTAACAAATGTCTGCGTCGATCCACCTGTAACAAATGTCTGCGTCGGTCCACCTGTAACAAATGTCTGCGTCGGTCCACCTGTAACAAATGTCTGCGTCGGTCCACCTGTAACAAATGTCTGCGTGGGTCCACCTGTAACAAATGTCTGCGTCGGTCCACCAGTAACAAATGTCTGCGTGGGTCCACCAGTAACAAATGTCTGCGTCGCTCCACCTGTAACAAATGACTGCGTCGCTCCACCTGTAACAAATGTCTGCGTGGGTCCACCTGTAACAAATGTCTGCGTGGGTCCACCTGTAACAAAGGTCTGCGTCGGTCCACCTGTAACAAATGTCTGCGTGGGTCCACCTGTAACAAATGTCTGCGTCGGTCCACCTGTAACAAATATCTGCGTGGGTCCACCTGTAACAAATGTCTGCGTGGGTCCACCTGTAACAAATGTTTGCGTGGGTCCACCTGTAACAAATGTCTGCGTCGGTCCACCTGTAGCAAATGTCTGCGTGGGTCCACCTGTAACAAATGTCTGCGTCGGTCCACCTGTAACAAATGTCTGCGTGGGTCCACCTGTAACAAATGTCTGCGTCGCTCCACCTGTAACAAATGTCTGCATCGCTCCACCTGTAACAAATGTCTGCGTCGATCCACCTGTAACAAATGTCTGCGTCGGTCCACCTGTAACAAATGTCTGCGTCGGTCCACCTGTAACAAATGTCTGCGTCGGACCACCTGTAACAAATGTCTGCGTGGGTCCACCTGTAACAAATGTCTGCGTCGATCCACCTGTAACAAATGTCTGCGTCGGTCCACCTGTAACAAATGTCTGCGTCGGTCCACCTGTAACAAATGTCTGCGTCGGTCCACCTGTAACAAATGTCTGCGTGGGTCCACCTGTAACAAATGTCTGCGTCGGTCCACCAGTAACAAATGTCTGCGTGGGTCCACCAGTAACAAATGTCTGCGTCGCTCCACCTGTAACAAATGACTGCGTCGCTCCACCTGTAACAAATGTCTGCGTGGGTCCACCTGTAACAAATGTCTGCGTGGGTCCACCTGTAACAAATGTCTTCGTGGGTCCACCTGTAACAAATGTCTGCGTCGGTCCACCTGTAACAAATGTCTGCGTCGCTCCACCTGTAACAAATGTCTGCATCGCTCCACCTGTAACAAATATCTGCGTCGCTCCACCTGTAACAAATGTCTGCGTCGGTCCACTTGTAACATATGTCTGCGTCGTTCTGCCTGTAACAAATGTCTGCGTGGGTCCACCTGTAACAAATGTCTGCGTCGCTCCACCAGTAATAAATGTCTGCGTGGGTCCACCTGTAACAAATGTCTGCGTCGCTCCACCAGTAACAAATGTCTGCGTCGGTCCAACTGTAACAAATGTCTGCGTGGGTCCACCTGTAACAAATGTCTGGGTCGGTCCACCTGTAACAAATGTCTGCGTCGGTCCACCTGTAACAAATGTCTGCGTCGGTCCACCTGTAACAAATGTCTGCGTGGGTCCACCTGTAACAAATGTCTGCATCGGTCCACCAGTAACAAATGTCTGCGTGGGTCCACCAGTAACAAATGTCTGCGTCGCTCCACCTGTAACAAATGTCTGCGTCGCTCCACCTGTAACAAATGTCTGCGTGGGTCCACCTGTAACAAATGTCTGCGTGGGTCCACCTGTAACAAATGTCTGCGTGGGTCCACCTGTAACAAATGTCTGCGTCGGTCCACCTGTAACAAATGTCTGCGTCGCTCCACCTGTAACAAATGTCTGCATCGCTCCACCTGTAACAAATATCTGCGTCGCTCCACCTGTAACAAATGTCTGCGTCGGTCCACCTGTAACAGATGTCTGCGTCGGTCCACCTGTAACAAATGTCTGCGTCGATCCACCTGTAACAAATGTCTGCGTCGGTCCACCTGTAACAAATGTCTGCGTGGGTCCACCTGTAACAAATGTCTGCGTCGCTCCACCTGTAACAAATGTCTGCGTCGGTCCACCTGTAACAAATGTCTGCGGCGGTCCACCTGTAACAAATGTCTGCGTCGGTCCACCTGTAACAAATGTCTGCGTGGGTCCACCTGTAACAAATGTCTGCGTGGGTCCACCTGTAACAAATGTCTGCGTCGGTCCACCTGAAACAAATGTCTGCGTCGGTCCACCTGTAACAAATGTATGCGTCGGTCAACCTGTAACAAATGTCTGCGTCGGTCCACCTGTAACAAATGTCTGCATCGGTCCACCTGTAACAAATGTCTGCGTCGGTCCACCTGTAACAAATGTCTGCGTGGGTCCACCTGTAACAAATGTCTGCGTCGCTCCACCTGTAACAAATGTCTGCATCGCTCCACCTGTAACAAATGTCTGCGTCGATCCACCTGTAACAAATGTCTGCGTCGGTCCACCTGTAACAAATGTCTGCGTCGGTCCACCTGTAACAAATGTCTGCGTCGGACCACCTGTAACAAATGTCTGCGTGGGTCCACCTGTAACAAATGTCTGCGTCGGTCCACCTGTAACAAATGTCTGCGTCGCTCCACCTGTAACAAATATCCGCGTCGCTCCACCTGTAACAAATGTCTGCGTCGGTCCACTTGTAACATATGTCTGCGTCGTTCTGCCTGTAACAAATGTCTGCGTAGGTCCACCTGTAACAAATGTCTGCGTCGCTCCACCAGTAATAAATGTCTGCGTGGGTCCACCTGTAACAAATGTCTGCGTCGCTCCACCAGTAACAAATGTCTGCGTCGGTCCAACTGTAACAAATGTCTGCGTGGGTCCACCTGTAACAAATGTCTGGGTCGGTCCACCTGTAACAAATGTCTGCGTCGGTCCACCTGTAACAAATGTCTGCGTCGGTCCACCTGTAACAAATGTCTGCGTGGGTCCACCTGTAACAAATGTCTGCATCGGTCCACCAGTAACAAATGTCTGCGTGGGTCCACCAGTAACAAATGTCTGCGTCGCTCCACCTGTAACAAATGTCTGCGTCGCTCCACCTGTAACAAATGTCTGCGTGGGTCCACCTGTAACAAATGTCTGCGTGGGTCCACCTGTAACAAATGTCTGCGTGGGTCCACCTGTAACAAATGTCTGCGTCGGTCCACCTGTAACAAATGTCTGCGTCGCTCCACCTGTAACAAATGTCTGCATCGCTCCACCTGTAACAAATATCTGCGTCGCTCCACCTGTAACAAATGTCTGCGTCGGTCCACCTGTAACAGATGTCTGCGTCGGTCCACCTGTAACAAATGTCTGCGTCGATCCACCTGTAACAAATGTCTGCGTCGGTCCACCTGTAACAAATGTCTGCGTGGGTCCACCTGTAACAAATGTCTGCGTCGCTCCACCTGTAACAAATGTCTGCGTCGGTCCACCTGTAACAAATGTCTGCGCCGGTCCACCTGTAACAAATGTCTGCGTCGGTCCACCTGTAACAAATGTCTGCGTGGGTCCACCTGTAACAAATGTCTGCGTGGGTCCACCTGTAACAAATGTCTGCGTCGGTCCACCTGTAACAAATGTCTGCGTCGGTCCACCTGTAACAAATGTATGCGTCGGTCAACCTGTAACAAATGTCTGCGTCGGTCCACCTGTAACAAATGTCTGCATCGGTCCACCTGTAACAAATGTCTGCGTCGGTCCACCTGTAACAAATGTCTGCGTGGGTCCACCTGTAACAAATGTCTGCGTCGCTCCACCTGTAACAAATGTCTGCATCGCTCCACCTGTAACAAATGTCTGCGTCGATCCACCTGTAACAAATGTCTGCGTCGGTCCACCTGTAACAAATGTCTGCGTCGGTCCACCTGTAACAAATGTCTGCGTCGGACCACCTGTAACAAATGTCTGCGTGGGTCCACCTGTAACAAATGTCTGCGTCGGTCCACCTGTAACAAATGTCTGCGTCGGTCCACCTGTAACAAATGTCTGCGTCGATCCACCTGTAACAAATGTCTGCGTCGGTCCACCTGTAACAAATGTCTGCGTCGGTCCACCTGTAACAAATGTCTGCGTCGGTCCACCTGTAACAAATGTCTGCGTGGGTCCACCTGTAACAAATGTCTGCGTCGGTCCACCAGTAACAAATGTCTGCGTGGGTCCACCAGTAACAAATGTCTGCGTCGCTCCACCTGTAACAAATGACTGCGTCGCTCCACCTGTAACAAATGTCTGCGTGGGTCCACCTGTAACAAATGTCTGCGTGGGTCCACCTGTAACAAATGTCTTCGTGGGTCCACCTGTAACAAATGTCTGCGTCGGTCCACCTGTAACAAATGTCTGCGTCGCTCCACCTGTAACAAATGTCTGCATCGCTCCACCTGTAACAAATATCTGCGTCGCTCCACCTGTAACAAATGTCTGCGTCGGTCCACTTGTAACATATGTCTGCGTCGTTCTGCCTGTAACAAATGTCTGCGTGGGTCCACCTGTAACAAATGTCTGCGTCGCTCCACCAGTAATAAATGTCTGCGTGGGTCCACCTGTAACAAATGTCTGCGTCGGTCCACCTGTAACAAATGTCTGCGTGGGTCCACCTGTAACAAATGTCTGCGTCGGTCCACCTGTAACAAATATCTGCGTGGGTCCACCTGTAACAAATGTCTGCGTGGGTCCACCTGTAACAAATGTCTGCGTGGGTCCACCTGTAACAAATGTCTGCGTCGGTCCACCTGTAGCAAATGTCTGCGTGGGTCCACCTGTAACAAATGTCTGCGTCGGTCCACCTGTAACAAATGTCTGCGTCGGTCCACCTGTAACAAATGTCTGCGTAGGTCCAGCTGTAACAAATGTCTGCGTCGGTCCACCTGTAACAAATGTCTGCGTCGGTCCACCTGTAACAAATGTCTGCGTCGATCCACCTGTAACAAATGTCTGCGTCGCTCCACCAGTAACAAATGTCTGCGTCGCTCCACCTGTAACAAATGTCTGCGTCGCTCCACCCGTAACAAATGTCTGCGTCGGTCCAACTGTAACAAATGTCTGCGTGGGTCCACCTGTAACAAATGTCTGCGTCGGTCCACCTGTAACAAATGTCTGCGTCGGTCCACCTGTAACAAATGTCTGCGTGGGTCCACCTGTAACAAATGTCTGCGTCAGTCCACCTGTAACAAATGTCTGCGTCGGTCCACCTGTAACAAATGTATGCGTGGGTCCACCTGTAACAAATGTCTGCGTGGGTCCACCTGTAACAAATGTCTGCGTCGGTCCACTTTAACATATGTCTGCGTCGGTCTGCCTGTAACAAATGTCTGCGTGGGTCCACCTGTAACAAATGTCTGCGTCGCTCCACCAGTAATAAATGTCTGCGTGGGTCCACCTGTAACAAATGTCTGCGTCGGTCCACCTGTAACAAATGTCTGCGTGGGTCCACCTGTAACAAATGTCTGCGTCGGTCCACCTGTAACAAATATCTGCGTGGGTCCACCTGTAACAAATGTCTGCGTGGGTCCACCTGTAACAAATGTCTGCGTGGGTCCACCTGTAACAAATGTCTGCGTCGGTCCACCTGTAGCAAATGTCTGCGTGGGTCCACCTGTAACAAATGTCTGCGTCGGTCCACCTGTAACAAATGTCTGCGTCGGTCCACCTGTAACAAATGTCTGCGTCGATCCACCTGTAACAAATGTCTGCGTCGCTCCACCAGTAACAAATGTCTGCGTCGCTCCACCTGTAACAAATGTCTGCGTCGGTCCACCTGTAACAAATGTCTGCGTCGATCCACCTGTAACAAATGTCTGCGTCGCTCCACCAGTAACAAATGTCTGCGTCGCTCAACCTGTAACAAATGTCTGCGTCGCTCCACCAGTAACAAATGTCTGCGTCGGTCCAACTGTAACAAATGTCTGCGTGGGTCCACCTGTAACAAATGTCTGCGTCGGTCCACCTGTAACAAATGTCTGCGTCGGTCCACCTGTAACAAATGTCTGCGTGGGTCCACCTGTAACAAATGTCTGCGTCGCTCCACCAGTAACAAATGTCTGCGTCGCTCCACCTGTAACAAATGTCTGCGTCGGTCCACCTGTAACAAATGTCTGCGTGGGTCCACCTGTAACAAATGTCTGCGTCGGTCCACCTGTAACAAATGTCTGCGTGGGTCCACCTGTAACAAATGTCTGCGTCGGTCCACCTGTAACAAATGTCTGCGTCGGTCCACCTGTAGCAAATGTATGCGTGGGTCCACCTGTAACAAATGTCTGCGTGGGTCCACCTGTAACAAATGTCTGCGTCGGTCCACCTGTAACAAATGTCTGCGTCGGTCCACCTGTAACAAATGTCTGCGTGGGTCCACCTGTAACAAATGTCTGCGTCGCTCCACCAGTAACAAATGTCTGCGTGGGTCCACCTGTAACAAATGTCTGCGTCGGTCCACCTGTAACAAATGTCTGCGTGGGTCCACCTGTAACAAATGTCTGCGTGGGTCCACCTGTAACAAATGTCTGCGTGGGTCCACCTGTAACAAATGTCTGCGTGGGTCCACCTGTAACAAATGTCTGCGTGGGTCCACCTGTAACACATGTCTGCGTCGGTCCACCTGTATCAAATGTCTGCGTGGGTCCACCTGTAACAAATGTCTGCGTCGGTCCACCTGTAACAAATGTCTGCGTCGGTCCACCTGTAACAAATGTCTGCGTAGGGCCACCTGTAACAAATGTCTGCGTCGGTCCACCTTTAACAAATGTCTGCGTGGGTCCACCTGTAACAAATGTCTGCGTCGGTCCACCTGTAACAAATGTCTGCGTCGGTCCACCTGTAACAAATGTCTTCGTCGATCCACCTGTAACAAATGTCTGCGTCGCTCCACCAGTAACAAATGTCTGCGTCGCTCCACCTGTAACAAATGTCTGCGTCGCTGCACCAGTAACAAATGTCTGCGTCGGTCCAACTGTAACAAATGTATGCGTGGGTACACCTGTAACAAATGTCTGCGTCGGTCCACCTGTAACAAATGTCTGCCTGGGTCCACCTGTAGCAAATGTCTGCGTGGGTCAACCAGTAACAAATGTCTGCGTCGGTCCACCTGTATCAAATGTCTGCGTCGGTCCACCTGTAACAAATGTCTGCGTCGGTCCAACTGTAACAAATGTATGCGTGGGTCCACCTGTAACAAATGTCTGCGTGGGTCCACCTGTAACAAATGTCTGCGTCGGTCCACCTGTAACAAATGTCTGCGTCGGTCCACCTGTAACAAATGTCTGCGTCGGTCCACCTGTAACAAATGTATGCGTGGGTCCACCTGTAACAAATGTCTGCGTGGGTCCACCTGTAACAAATGTCTGCGTCGGTCCACCTGTAACAAATGTCTGCGTGGGTCCACCTGTAACAAATGTCTGCGTGGGTCCACCTGTAACAAATGACTGCGTGGGTCCACCTGTAACAAATGTCTGCGTCGGTCCACCTGTAGCAAATGTCTGCGTGGGTCCACCTGTAACAAATGTCTGCGTCGGTCCACCTGTAACAAATGTCTGCGTGGGTCCACCTGTAACAAATGTCTGCGTCGGTCCACCTGTAACAAATGTCTGCGTCGGTCCACCTGTAACAAATGTCTGCGTGGGTCCACCTGTAACAAATGTCTGCGTCGGTCCACCTGTAACAAATGTCTGCGTGGGTCCACCTGTAACAAATGTCTGCGTGGGTCCACCTGTAACAAATGTCTGCGTCGGTCCACCTGTAACAAATGTCTGCGTCGGTCCACCTGTAACAAATGTCTGCGTCGATCCACCTGTAACAAATGTCTGCGTCGCTCCACCAGTAACAAATGTCTGCGTCGCTCCACCTGTAACAAATGTCTGCGTCGCTCCACCTGTAACACATGTCTGCGTCAGTCCAACTGTAACAAATGTCTGCGTGGGTACACCTGTAACAAATGTCTGCGTCGGTCCACCTGTAACAAATGTCTGCGTGGGTCCACCTGTAGCAAATGTCTGCGTGGGTCAACCAGTAACAAATGTTTGAGTCGGTCCACCTGTATCAAATGTCTACGTCGGTCCACCTGTAACAAATGTCTTCATCGGTCCACCTGTAACAAATGTATGCGTGGGTCCACTTGTAACAAATGTCTGCGTGGGTCCACCTGTAACAAATGTCTGCGTCGGTCCACTTTTAACAAATGTCTGCGTCGGTCCACCTGTAACAAATGTCTGCGTCGGTCCCCCTGTAACAAATGTCTGCGTCAGTCCACCTGTAACGAATTTCTGCGTCGGTCCACCTGTAACAAATGTCTGCGTGGGTCCACCTGTAACAAATGTCTGCGTCGGTCCACCTGTAACAAATGTCTGCGTCGGTCCACCTGTAACAAATGTCTGCGTCGGTCCACCTGTAACAAATGTCTGCGTCGGTCCACCTGTAACAAATTTCTGCGTCGGTCCACCAGTAACAAATGTCTACGTCGGTCCACCTGTAACAAATGTCTGCGTCGGTCCACCTGTAACAAATGTCTGGGTCGGTCCACCTGTAACAAATGTCTGCGTCAGTCCACCTGTAGCAAATGTCTGCGTCGGTCCACCTGTAACAAATGTCTGCGTCGGTCCACCTGTAACAAATGTCTGCGTGGGTCCACCTGTAACAAATGTCTGCGTCGGTCCACCTGTAACAAATATCTGCGTCGGTCCACCTGTAACAAATGTCTGCGTGGGTCCACCTGTAACAAATGTCTGCGTCGGTCCACCTGTAACAAATGTCTGCGTGGGTCCACCTGTAACAAATGTCTGCGTGGGTCCACCTGTAACAAATGTCTGCCTGGGTCCACCTGTAACAAATGTCTGCGTCGGTCCACCTGTAGCAAATGTCTGCGTGGGTCCACCTGTAACAAATGTCTGCGTCTGTCCACCTGTAACAAATGTCTGCGTCGGTCCACCTGTAACAAATGTCTGCGTCGGTCCACCTGTAACAAATGTCTGCGTGGGTCCACCTGTAACAAATGTCTGCGTCGGTCCACCTGTAACAAATGTCTGCGTCGGTCCACCTGTAACAAATGTCTGCGTGGGTCCACCTGTAACAAATGTCTGCGTCGGTCCACCTGTAACAAATGTCTGCGTCGGTCAACCTGTAACAAATGTCTGCGTCGGTCCACCTGTAACAAATGTCTGCGTCGGTCCACCTGTAACAAATGTCTTAGCATAATATATTAAGTCTGCCAAAACGCAGACTATATAAAATTATTTAATTATTTAATATATTAGCATTTTCTTTTTATATCACAAACTGTTCACTATTCGTACCGTGTGTCTTGTAATCTGTATAACGTCTGTCTAACCATCTTGTTTGGCTGTATCTTCATGTAAAAGATTTTCTGCCATAAATAATCTGAATCTGAATCTGAATCTGTTATCTACTGTTTCAGCTATGCTCGTTTGATTGTACTTTTCCCCGAGTTCATATAATACCTAATACGGGGTCACCACTCAGACCCTGCAGCGTGCTATCATTTTTTTACTATTAATCATGGTTTTGTGGCATATTTGCTGTAATGTGGTGAACACGTTTACGTCTGAATTGTAAATGTAAAACTGATTTAGTTCATTGGAGAATAGCGATGTTTGTACTTGATTCGGGTAAAGATTATTACAATCAATCTTGTTTCGAATACCGTACAGACGGGTTCCTCTCTAGTCCAACTAAATTCCATTCGGTAGGAATGTAATTTCGTTCACAGCCCATACTTGCATCTTAGAGTTAGCATGTGGTCAACTCTTCTTGAAACTTAAGTAATTACTAGACACGGCTCACGATTAATCACGCTTAATCCGTCCCAAAGGGTTTTGTAACGATAACCGTGTGTAAGAGCAGTGGGAGCGTGTGGCGAGGTTACGACTTTGACACATAGTTCGATTCAGATCTGTTTCTATCAACAGTTCATAGCGACGGGTAAGATCTGGATATATGTGTCAGGGTTTTATGTTTCTTGACACAACCCTAAGAGTCATATTTGTCACGTGATCTTCTGGTACTACCGGAAGTCGTTCACATACACACTGACACACCGCTTCTGTGTGACCTCATAACTCAATGTCCGTTTGTAAATGTGACAGTTGTGACGTCACTCTGTAGCTTTTCAACTGGCAATTCACCTTTCCAGAGTACCCACCCATCATATGACGTCATAATGAACTGCGTGGTGTGTACAATGGCATCATAATGAATGACGTCATGAATGACGTCGATAAGTACGTCACGAACGCATATTTGATGACGGTCTATGGCTCTTTTACTATTTAATAAATATTCTGTTGAACATTTTGAAACTAATTTCTATGGCAGCAACAGCACCCAGTCTAATTAGTTACAAAATATTCAACAGCTTCCCTATATAGTTTTCAGGAAATTGATAGCTAGGGCATTCGGGGATCGATCAATCCTAACACGCGAGGTGTGGGTGGAGCTTAGCTAGTGATGGGCGGGGCATAGCTAAACATGGAAAGGTCCATTAGCATTATGATCCGTTGTGTTCACGGGATTTACGACTATATTAATATAATGATTTGTTTGTTCAGTTATCTGTGATAACGAGATGACCGTCCTTTTATTTATTTTACTTCTACAGTACTACACCAGAATACGCTATAATTCACCTCTCCAGAGTACCCACCCATCATATGACGTCCTAATGAAATGCGTGATGTGTACAATGACATCATAATGAATGACGTCATGAATGACGTCGATAAGTACGTCACGAACGCATATTTGAAGACGGTCTATGCATTGTTGTATAAATTGTTTGCGTTTACTATTTAATAAATATTATGTTGAATATTTTGAAACTAATTTGACTGGGCGCTGTTGCTGCCATAGGCAGCAACAGCACCCAGTCAAATTAGTTACAAAATATTCAACAGCTTCCCTGTATAGTTTTCAGGAAATTGATAACTAGGGCATTTGGGGATCGCGCAATCCCAACACGGCGAGGTGTGGGTGGAGCTTAGTTGGTGATGGGCGGGGCATGGCTAAAAATGGAAAGGTCCATTCCGTTACCATGCATTATAATTTTTATCATTACATTTGTTAGAATTTTCTGGCATACTTTTGAAGCTATATATTGTAATATCCATATGCTAGTCCGTTAATTATTCTTACTATACAATCTCACCGCCACCGACTTTCGTCATGTATCGTTGTGTTTATGTAGTCCGTGGTAGGCCTGGGTATTATTGGTGATGTTATAGTCAATAAAACGTGTACGGGTATGTCATTCAATTTTACTCACTCTTGCCTGCTATTTTGCTGACCGCGTCCATGCCTACTCCACTCCATATGATGATACTGTAGAAGTTACGTCCGCTTTAAGCTGATCGGATTTCCCGTTTGAGAAAGCAGTATTTCCACCCACTTATCCTGTGACGTCATAACGTCATATGTTAATCCACGTGTGACCTTACTACGCCATACCGTCACACAGCGTATAACTGACCTACAGTTTAGGAGGTTAACGTCATCTTGACCTAACTAGTCTCTTTGTATGCACGACACTGAGCCAAGCTTTCGCTATATTACGTTTGCAATACCCGTTTACAGTTTACAATTGTGTAAACAGCCCATACATTTATGGCATTGAAAACACGCTTGTGGCGTACACTTTTTTATGGTATATTACAGTTATTTAAAAAAAAAATGTTAATGTTGTTTATCTATCCAATGGTTTTTGTATTCTTACATAATGAGCAACTTTTGGCAAGAACATCAAAATATTTCCTTACTGAATGCCCATTTGAAGAGAAGACTATTTTTTGAAAATTTACCTCTGAAATGGCTGGCTCGGTCGCAGAGCGAGCGCCTCAAGTGGAACATTTTCAAAATAGTCTTCTCTTGGCCTGCAATGGGACATTCCCCAAGAACACTGCGAGGCTGGTTTTAGCCGGCTTCATCCTGAACTTGTTAAGGAATATGATTATTTAAACAAAACATGTTTTTGCCATGGGAAATCACCAGCTATCATTTCTTACCATGTTGTTGGCGCATTCGGTATCTGGTATACAGAGATTTCACTGCATTTATAAACGCAATGCTTGTATATGTATATGAATAAATGATAAAGCAGTGTCTTCTTCACAAGGGTATAGGAATCCATTTCTAGCTAAACTCAACCCACCTTTACAGTGATCGCCGCCATTTTGTCTTCTCAAGCGATAGTGTGTGATGGCATGTAAGTGTCAATGCATTACATTCTTTATTATGTAATACGCATCCTATTATATATTTTGGAACTAATCTGAATGGAAGTTGTTGCTGCCTGAGTCAAATTAGTTTCAAAATATTCAACAGCTTACCTATATGGTTGCTTTTACACGACGTTGTCAAACTATTGCTGGCACCTCTACGACTGAGCGTGTATACCTAGGTAGACACACTAGGTTTTTTCTGAATAGTTAAAAAGCAAATTGTGACAGCCATCATAGGGTGTAGAAATGTACAAACATTTAGCTACTAAAGCCTGAATATATTCTCTTTAATATTCTCATAATAAAAAGCTTAAAATTATGAGCATAGTTTATGAGTGGCCTGTTAGATCACCGATAAAGCCATTAAGAGATGAGGAGAGTTATCCTTCAAAACTTTTAACCACATTTTGATTAGGACGTTAGGTAACATGTGACATATTTGTTTATGATGTAAGATATCAGAATGACAGATCAATACTCCTGTATTTGTAACCTGTCACTCAAGAATCTGATGTCATAACCAATTCACCTTTCCGGAGTATCCATCTATCGATCTGGCGTCATATGACGTCATAATCGACTAAGGGACGTGTGTGATGACGTCATAATCACTACATCATAAATGATTCTATCTGGCCCGTCTTTATCTCGTAATTGTCGGACACGTTGTACGAATTGTATGTCTCTACTATTTAATAAACATGCTGTTGAATTTTTTGAAAAACAGCGCCAGATCATGGCAAAAACAGCGTCCAGTCAAATTAGTTTTAAAATATTTAACAGCTTATCTGTATAGTGTTCTGGAAATTGATAGTCAGGGAGGTCAGGGATCGATCGATCCTGAGCGAGGTATGGGTTGAGTTTAGCTCGTGATGAGCGTGGCATAGATAAAAATCGAAAGGTTCATTACGTCCCTAAGTATCTGATATCATTATAAATACGTATCTAGTTCCGCCATCAACAACAAATAGAGCTTGAGTACTATACAATATATATGTCCTTGACACAATTACAGTTGAACAAGCCTTTTGTTCAATAATTTTAGCTAATTTGATTGGGAACTGTTTGGGCCACGGGAAGAATAAGAAAAATTACCCTGCATTCGGAGAAGATACACCATACTTACAGATAATTGGTACAGTCAAATCAGAATATTTAACCAAGAATTATTTAACTATAGCTAACTGACGTTGGTTTACCCCTAGCGTATCATCTGCCACTTTGCAACACGCTTTCCATATAGATGGCGCAATGGCAAAGCAGGATCTGTTGACGCTCGATTTATGTCTTGATTGTCACCTCACGCTATCTATAGACGTTCCCGGATTTAATAGAGGAAACTAATGTCCTAATGATGACGTCATAACCAACTGCGCCAGGAATGACGTGATTAAGTTTGTCATAAACGCTTAATAGTATGTCAAGTTGTACGAATTGTATTTCTTTACTATTTAATAAACAGTCTGAACATTTTGAAACTATGCCATCGTCAGCGACAACACCCAGCCAAATTAGCTTCAAATTATTCAACAGATTACCTGTATAGTTTTCTTGAAATTGAGATTCAGTGAGCGCGCGGACCGATCAATCCCAGCACGGGCAAAGAGTGGGTGGAGCTTAGCCGGAGATGGGCCTGGCATCGCTAAAACCGGATTCATCCATTCTTCTCTTGGATATTCTTTATTAATGTGTTTGGTTGATGTGCTACGCGCTACAGGCTGATGACGCGCCAACATAAGGTGTTCTATTAAGATTCACCCTCGAATGATCATCTTGCAGATTGATCTAACAACATTTGGCACACCTTTCGTTGGCCAATGGCTTGTATTTGTATTAATAGTCAATTAATCAAGATTGACACCTACCTAAAGCTCCGTAAGGCGACCGTATTTGACAGGCTGGTTTGTGTTTTTAACAAACGCGTCCTAATATAATTTCTACAATAGTCTAAAGCGCTCATTAACGCCTAGTTACAGAGCCAGCCATTCTAGTGGTAATTTCTCAAAAATACTCTTCTCTCTGCCTGCAGATAGACACTGGCTCAGTAAAAACTTTCAATTTCTTTACCATTACCCCTTTAACGGTCAAACCGGCGAAAGAAAATTCAGTGGTAAATGTATTAAAAAAGTCTTCTAAAATTAAAATATCATGACAAATATTAACCATCAAAATATTTAATTGGGTTAAGAATGTCCAAATCTTTGCGTCTTCATTGCCAATTTTTAGGCCAAGATTAGACGAATTAAAAAATATTTATTAGTGAGTCATACCAGTGATTGAATAAAAAACAAAAATCAGTGCCTACATATGATCATTTCTTACGACAACTGCAGAAACAGTTTGACGCTGGATTGACCATCAATGAGTTAACATAACACAAGAGAGCTTAACAACAACATTGTAATATGGAGATAGGAATGGAAGGAATAGCCAGTAATAGCCGGTAATATGTCCATGTAAATGTATGTCTGATTACTAAGTCAGATGAGCATTCGTCCGCCTATCTCAATGGACTGTTCCAATTTTAGCGATGCCCCGCCCATCTCTAGCTAAGCTCCGTCCACACCTCGATCATGTTGGGATCGATCGATCTCTGAACTGCCTGACCATCAATTTCCAGAAAACCATACAGGTAAGCTGTTGAATACTTTGAAACTAATGTGACTGGGTGCTGTTGCTGCCTATGGCAGCTACAGCACCCAGTCAAATTAGTTTCAAAATATTCAACAGCATGTTTATTAAATAGTAGAGACATAGAATTTGTACAGTGTGTCGGACTATTAAGAGCTAAAGACGGGCCTGGCCGTATAGAATAATTTATGACGCAATGTTTATGACGTCATCCTACGCGCCGCTTATCTGATTATGACGTCATATGACGTCATTACTCTGGAAAGGCCCATTAGCAACCATCGTGTGGCCACGCGTGCAGGCCCTTAGAATAAACACGATCGTGCTTGCTAGTATTCATCAGCATATATGAAGAATATACTGTATAGATCACAACGAGTCGAAGCATCTGTTTACGCGGTTCGATATGATCAAAGCCTTTTATACAACTCATTTAGTAATTTATTAGACTAACTCATACCTCCAGCTCTAAAACCCTACACGTCTGATCCCGCCCAAACACCCGCATTCACTCACGCATGAACGCGCGCACGCATGCTCGCCCACACATGCTACCGCCATCAATGCCTTTACTATCACTAACTGATATGGATATTTTCACTGGTCAGATAAAAGAAGACAATTAGTGAATCACCTGTACACTAGATATACATCTTTGCTTAGAAATCTCTTTGTTTGATTGTTTGGTGACCAGATGATATCAAGTTTCGATGCCATTAACCATTTAATGCTTATTATTTCTAAGAAAATTAAAGATTTTCCCCAGTGCACGTTATTTGATCTGCATGCCAATGGAGATCTATGGAATCATGCAGCTACCAGCACCAAACCACCGAGCTAGGTAAACTTAGGACCGTGTAGTATTCAAACTATCACCAGAGCAGAAAGCGTTACGGCTGCGCATCTATCAAATTGGTCAAAGTGAAGACTGCACCGAACTACGCCGGGAACGCAATAACATTCTGCGCCACATTAACGAATGCTTAAAAGATCTTGCGTTCAACAAGAAAACTCCCTAGCAGATGAAATCACTACCACGGATGACTGCCACACATGTTTCAGGCAGCCCTGGCCTTGAGAGTTACTGGCCACACACCACCGCTCACTGTACACAACTATGAAGGACTCTTTATCTGGACTGCCTAGGGAAAAGATGAGGCAATTCGGGAATGTTTCAAGGCACAGTTCACCGACCACGATTATGGTCACTTGCGCCAGTTCACAGGAGACCCCACGCCATTACTAACACCAATTTCAATGAACTATTCAAATATGTAAATGACATTATCTCAAATCCGAGCACACACCTAGTCAATTCAGCTTTTATGCACCACCTGCCCATCGATGCTGTAGGCCAAGGTACTCTTTTCGCGCTACCCATGGCTAATAACCCACCGGGCCCAGCCAATCTGCGGCACATAGCGCTCCTCACCCGCATACGGAAAATCCTACCCAATGTTACTCTATGCCACATCCGAGACAAGATCGATGACTTGAATGAATCATGTGAAAGTGACTGGACGCAGCTGTGCAGAAATTGTATGGGCTCAGCACATTCTTGTGTCAGTAGTTATGGCCAAACACTGGCATTTCCACAGTATGGGCATTGACATGCTACGAGCCTTCGACACAATTAAGCGCTCAAAGATTCTAGATTTACAACGCCAGGCCAGTTGCAATGAAGATAAACTATGACTAATGAGACTACTACTTGCAGACACCAAGCTGAAAGTACGAGTTAAGTTAGTGAATCTGTAGAGTTTGATACATCAATCAGCTAACCACACAGAGATGGTCTACCACCTGTGCTTTTCACCAGTTACCTTGCTGCTGTATTGAAATCCGTGCGGGAAAATTCCACAAGACGAATCCACACACCCCTGTCTGTAATGGGTAAGCAGCTAGAGATGTGGACTTCATAGACGAGGAAAGGAAACCCCTTGACGAAGTCTTCCTAAGCTGCAAGCAAACTAAAAATTGAGAATCTATTTAGGAATGAATCCAAAGTAGAGTTCACCCACATTTACCTATCTACAAAGCATGAAATTACAGGAACTGATGACCCACTTCGTGTCGGCGAACCATAGAGGGAAAGGAAACTCATGGGTTCACTGCTCCGCAGTACTGCTGATATTGCTTCACGCATCGTCATGGAGAATACAGCTTTCCAGCCCTTCTATGGATTCGTAGATCAAAGACGCATTTGCCAAAAATGCAACGTTTATACAATGCAACCTGCATAGCCTTGATATAACTGTGACAGCTGGGCAGCTCTAAAGGCAGCTGTAAACAAACTTGATACCTGCGACCTCAAACACCTACGCACCATCACTGGACGCCGATGGCCAGACAGCATAATTTCCAATGATGCACTATGGGTAATACATAAACGTTCTCTTTAAAAGTCGGCCAGTAAAGATGGTCCATGATCAGACATGTGCTAATGATGCCAGAAGACACACCAGCACAGAGAGCCTTGGAATTCTCCATACTGGGAGACAGCATATACAAAACCAGTAGGGGACACCATTACATAAAAGCGCTGCGAGGTGACTGCTAGAAAGTAGAACCTGGTACACTCAACTCAAGAATGGACCTGAGTAGCCTAAGGATTTCGGCTGAGGACACGACCCAGTGGGAAAAAGCGAAGAAGGACTCATTACAACGGTAGGATGTGTCTACTACCACAGCCGGATAATACAATAATAATACATGCCAAAAGATTACTATTTAAAAAAATTAATATACCAGTGCAATTGACAGAAATACCAGTTGTTCCGCAATCAGACGCTATTGTGGCAGGATTGACCAAGAAAATACAAATGTGGGATTAATCACTGCCCATTTGCAAGTGCAAACAATTTTTTAATTGTCAACTGGAATTACTGGCTCGATAACCGAGGCAGACCATCCCGTGGAAACTGCCAGGACAGGTGCTAGGACAGTGGCGGTAAGGGTCACTCCACCTAGCGGGATAGCAACTATTTCATCCACCCCTGTAGCGAGGGTGGCGATGGCTACCACACCAGCACTGGTACCAATCATCCCAGCAGCTGTGGTTGTGCGTGCAAGGCCGTTGCACTCCGGTTGCATGTTCTGCTGTACTTTTCTGCTTCTGGACACGAATTTGCTGATGATCTGCTGTAGTCGCCATTCCATGAACTGTACAACCCTCATCAGGCACGAAGGATTGGTATAGTTCAAGTTCCTTTCACCATTCAAATTTAGCCATGGTATATATATATATATATATGGCTTAAACTCGAGCTAGCTCTGCATCACCAGTAGGATCTGCCAATGAGTCATCATGGGATTCCTCTCGGCTAACTGGGCGAAGCATGTGGGCTTATTAGTTTTGGAGACATACCTCTCCTAGGCACTCTCTTGCGGTTTCAGTAGCTCTTTCAGCCATGACATCTGGGAAATCATCTTGTGCCCTTGATACTACTCCCGACGTTGTGCAGCTTTCTTACTTTGATACTCCTGCACCTCCCCTATTTCCAGTATAAGACTTCTACAGGGTGGTTATCTGAGAGCTCTCCACACTCGTCATCTGTGAGGTCTTGCTCATCAGGCATGAATGACTCTCCTGTTCTCTCCTCTAGGAGCCTCTTCCATTCTTTGGCCACTTATTTGGTATTTATAGTCCCATCGTATCCGTGTCATTCTGGCGTTCTGTTGATACCCCCACTCCTGCTGTAGCCGCACACCTTCTTGCTGATAAAACATTCCCCATAGATTTATCTGTACAGTCTTAGAGAAAGTGTGTCGTTGAGTTGGCTCCCGTATCTCCTTCTTCATCAGCTCAGCAAAGATCAGATATGCCAGGTCAGAGTTCATGTTGATAGCCAATGAGTAGCAACATCGTAAACTCTAAATGCGCGTCTGACCCGCCATCAGTGCTAGCATACAGGATAATAGTCGAGCTATCGAACAGGTGGTTTGTGTGCATGCGTAAATTGGGACTGATTGCTGTCCGCAGTTTGCTGTTAACTCGTGGCATACATTCTATCATGGCTAGCCCCACCTCTGTCCCTCACCTGTGATAGGTACTGCCTGGAGGTGGATGTAGCAAGTCGACATGCATGTATATAGTGGAACAGTGAGCCAACACAAAACGGACCCATTCTACATCAGGTCAGTGATCAGTCCACCACCCGTCTACCCGCTAGAGCATCAGTGGACAATCGTCATGGCTATTTGCGCTTAACATAATATATAAGATGGAGCCAATATTTGCTCACTCAAAGGGTTTTGCTGAGCTATTGGACATGTACGATGTTGATGCTGTCAAGGTTAAGGAAAGCGACGGTGTGTCGTTCGCACTACAGTATGAAGCAGACTCCAAGATGCTCTCACTCCATCCCATCAGGGATCATGGCATAGAACTATTGATGGACCTAAAGGATGTCTCCACAGAGCGTCTGGGTTGAGGCAGGGATGACAGCAGGATCGTGTTTCGCTATGATTTCCCGAAGAAGCGATTCATCTCTGTGCCTATGATTAGGGTGTATGCTGAAGTTGATGAAGTTGGCGAACCTAACACACTCGATGCTTACCTCTGCTTCCCCCATGGTCGAGCCATCTGTGGATCATGCTCCACTAAATACCCATGCGGGTGTACTGTTAACCTTGGCTGAGTGTCTTCAGATCATGCTCGAGTGGAATGAAGTGTGGTATCGTGCTGGCCCTAAAGGTCAGTGGCAATCATGGATGCTGCTATATAGACCCCCTCCCAATTATTGACCTTGAAGTCACCCCACTATCTACTGTTGTGAAAAGCCATGGCATGGTCCGAAAGCTTTGTAACCACTGGCCATCTTTCCTAAACTATATAGCGCAGGATGGCATAATCATAGTTGCATTGGGTCATAGGGTTGGTGTCACTGGAAGAAAGATCCAGCTGCGTCATCCCTTTGATGGACGAGGGGAAGCTATGAATATTCAGGAGGGCATCCTGCGGATAGAGGGTGAGCCACACTCCTCAAAGTGAAAGGTCTCAGCGAAGTTTCTCGAACGTGGCGGGCTCACCAGTCCGCAGACATCCCATATTGTGATAGAACTGCATATTCTAGCTGATGGTAAAATGAAGCATTTAACACCGACTCTGATGTGATGAAGATCGGCATTGAGGCCAGCACAGGGCTCGATCGGACATAGATTTACTTTACCAGGTTCACTCTCTTTCGTTTAACCCTCCATAAATAGACCCAATATGTTGGTTATACTAATGATGCTGCTCATACCGGTTGTGACTGCCTCACAGACAGTTATGATTTTGGACGCCAAATGATCACACTTCCGATGTGAGCCTCAGTATAACCCCTACGGCAACCATTTTCGGAAAACATCTGCGATCACTTTCATCCACATGAGGAGATTGAGTCTGTTTTCGACTTGTATGGTTTGGAGAGGGTGGGTCGGGGCTGTCTGCAGCTGAGACAGCAAGCACTAGCTCAGCACCCTATCCACTGTGTCACACGTGAAACTGCCAGAGTCTGTTATGGTCCAGATGGTAGGCACTTTAGTGTTCTGCCAAGTGAGCATTGCTAAGTCCGCTGGGAGGGCCTGAAGGTAATCCCCCTATGCCAATGTGTCACTGACCGTGACTACGTGTTTGTTTGAGCAGTCTGATCTAAACGTTCTTGTTTTAGCTTAATTTTATCGGCCCAAGTCTCATCGAGATATTTTTGTTCTAACTCGAAGTCATCATCCACAAAGATGCCTATAATATTCAAACTCGGCAGCCTCATCCATATCACGTGTCTCATGCATCGTCCACATCAAAACTGTGCAGTTGGGGCTCCTTAACAGATAATTTAGTTACTTCCCAATTAGATAATTCCGTAGACGTGTCATTGCCCTTGCAGTCAAATGATAATCTCTGAGCTTTAACTGATGTACTGTTGGTTTTCGAGCGAGCAATTTGTCTAGTACTAATGGGAATTGTAGGGCTGGAGAAGTTCTCCAGGACTCAAGGGATCTATTTGCATAGTCGCTCATGTCACATAGTGACCCTGGTACATTTCCCTGGCATGCCGTAAAGCATACATCATCCATATAGCTCCATCGTTTTTCATACAATTATGATATACTCCAAGCCAATGACCACAAACACATTGGCGTTAGTTTTAATAGCCATGGCAACTGGCTTACCCTTGTAGAAACGCTAATACCAAACGCCTAACACAAACTCTCGATACATAAACACCTTTATCAGGCCATCTCTGGAGTATGCCGGATTATGCCGACGTTGCCTGGATCAACATAGCTCAATACATTGCAATCTCCCATAGACGTGAATTTCATAGATTTGTAATGCTTTGCAAAATTATTAATGGAATGAATGAGAGGCCCTGGCCGGTCACCTTCCTCAACTTTCACAAACTCGAAACACATACAAGATTCGTCATCCCAACATTCTAACTCCATATCGCTGCCACACCGAGCTCTGTCGTTGATTGTTATCCCAGCAACAGTCCTTGCCTGGAATTTTCTCCCTACACCTGCTACAACATGTGCCAACATAGGAGAATTTAGGAGCAAACTTAGCACTATGCGTCTAACAAAACCACCTCCTCTCTGGTAATATGTAGGTTCACGATTTGGTATTATAACTCTATGCAAACTTCACAATGGCTGTTGGATAACGTTCTCTCAGACACTATTACTTGCTCATTTGGACACCCAAAATGAATCTGTAAACAATTACTTGTTCCACTTCAATATTTATAATGTCCAAAGAGTCTCCCTTCAAAACGAGTTGCCTCGAATAAGATTTCTCTCCCGACAACTAGGAAATCTTATAGGGCAACAATAACTTGGATGAGGAAAATAATGTTCTAATATCCACCTGTGTGTTTATTTAGGTGAAACTGGTCGTTTCAAATAATACTACAAAGCAGACAACCTGGGAGCCGACTTGGAGGTCACGACTTCAGCCGGTTTGTCGCACATGACAGGTTGAGGCTATAGGGCCTGCTAATGTAAAATAGACACTAACTAGTAAACTAGTATACTTATGGGTCTCTTACTCTGGTGTGGCCTCACAGGCTGGGGATTGTGTCATCCAGATCGCCCCTTAGCGTGACTGTGCATCTGTAACAACCACATTATAAATACGATCTCATAGCCACGCTGTATTTCAAGCACGAGTGTCCAAACCTCAAACATTATCCTATTACTTTCCTTTCGACGTCTTTACTCACACAGTTTACATCTTCACTTTCCACCACCTCTCTCTCTCTCTCTCTCTCTCTCTCTCTCTCTCTCTCTCTCTCTCTCTCTCTCTCTCTCTCTCTCTCTCTCTCTCTCTCTCTCTCTCTCTTCCATTTCTCTCTTCACACTCACACACATATTGCAGTACAGCCAAATTTAACATTTGACATAAATATTTTCACTTTAAATCCTGCCCATGGCGGCCTCTTTATAGACGACCTAAGATTGATTACTAAAAGACAGGGTAGATCAACCAAAGCTACTTTGGCTCGAGCCACTTCACTGAGGTCTCCCGTCTTAAGGAGCGATTGTGCGGTGTCCCTAACACACATCTGTATAGTCAGACTGGCTTATTACACCAAAGCAAATCTGTTAAAGACATAGATTTATTATGCTCCCATTTTTATCAAGAAATAAATTACGTTTAAACCAAAGGTGTGGTCTAATGTTGCCTTTCAAGAATCCTGCTTGGTTCTCAGAAAGAAGTTCGTTTTTTTCCAAGAATTTATTTATCCACGAACAAATGATGGATGTAAATAATATTCCTCAGCAGCTTGACAATGTTATGGGTACATACTTTTGGGGTGCTTTGGGATCCCCTTTTTGCTTATACATAGAGATAATAATTCCGCGTGGCCATGCAGCTTGTATTTCTCCACTATCTAAACCTTAGTTAAACAGACATTTACAGCTTTATTATTATATATTCTGTAGCCGTCATATATTCATTTGTGATTTCGTCTGCACCTGCTGCTTTGTTAGATTTGCTTAATGGCTTTATTTATTTCAGTCTCAGTTATAGGAGCATCTAGTGTTGGGTTTTCCATATGTACCATGCATCTAGCGAGGTCGGGGATCGGGCCATTATTATCTCATATTTCTCTTCCAGTAATATTTCTGAAGTATTCATATACGTCTCTAGTTTCTGCTTTGCATAATATGTTCTTTCTGGGGTTAATTAGTTTCCAGTAAACTTTAGGGTCTTTAGTTCGCATTTCCCTTATTGTGTTTGTAGAGTTAAATTTGTGTTGCACAACACGTTTCAACAGTACGTTCTTCTATTCTTTACTAGCATTAATCATGCTAGTTTTATTATTTTCGGTTTTATTTGGTAGCTCTTTCTATCACGATTACATGCCTTCCTCATTCTGTAACACTCATGGTTACACCATGGTTTAATCATACTTCTCTCTTTTGGATTTTACTTAGTTACGTTAGAAAAGGTTTTATTTGACGAGTGTTGAAAAATCTCAGACATACTATCCGTTATCTCATTGATTTGTGTTTGGGAGCCTCCATTGATACGAGCCATTAGATCAGTAAGCATTGGCTGTTCGGTTACATTTTATTTTTATGAAATCCTCTCGTTTTTTCAGTTATCCAGTTTTGTCGTATAGTTGGGCTCTGGTAAGGTGTTTCCTGTTCATCCGGTCCTACATCTAAATCTCTTTTCATTGTAAGGATGAGTGTGCAGTGAATATCTGAAATCAATGGGCAGTAGTCGAGGACATCGAATTCTGTGATTTTATTAAAGAGTGAATAAGACGACATGGTGTGAAATTCTTGATTCTGTATATCATATGAAATTGCGTTTCTCATATTCCCATCGCCAGTACGATAATAAAAAAACGGGCTGATGCGTGGCGTTCTGTCCGTTTTACAATATGCATGTGATTGTTGTGGCAGTGGTGGTGGTGAAGGGCAATCGACAGCCAGGATATATTTGCCTTCTACGTAAAGTTTGTCCACTACAAATTTGGGTTGTCTACCTTGATTACCCTCTTCTCGGAATGTCGACATTAATTTTCACCTGCGTTCCCGGATTTCCGCCGTGAATTGTTCATTTCCGCTGAATGGTACAGCTAAATGGTAGACCGCGGAAGGTGATGAACGCAGCAGTTCTAACAAGCTCCCTGTCCTGGATGTAAGCAAAGCTTTATATACCTGCCTAACACGATATGACCTAAGTTTAATAACGCTATGCCAGTAACAATGCGCAGAAGCTGCCCGGCCAGGTGAGCATGACCGAACGTACTGGAGGGTGCCTGACCAGGTGAGTATGATCGGCTGGATGGGATGGGATAACGTTCCTGAGATTATTTGGTCTCAATTTTTAACACAGGACTGCGTTAGTAACAACAACACCTAGACGAAACAGTTTCAAACAATCTTGGACATAACGTTTTATAAATAGTAAACA
>CM067362.1:102238358-102249478 GCA_034401795.1 Chaetoderma sp. LZ-2023a | reverse complement strand
CGCATGACACGTGTGTTGTTCCCTTTCTCCTTCAATACAAACGCTTAATCCAGTAAGTGATCAATGGATATTTCCTCCAGAAATGCAAGAGACAAACGTTGATACTATCTAAATGTCCTCTCCCGAAACCAGGCAAGTATATTCCTGTTTTCTCGCTACAAGCCTCTCCTAAAACATTCCTGGATATACCTCTCTCCCTCGTCCTCCCTCGTCCTCCCCTCCCCTCCCTCCATCTCCATCCACCGTCACCCCTTCCTCAAGCTCTCTCTCTCTCCCCTCCGTCCCCCCTCCCCCCCCCCCCCCCTCTCTCTCTCTCTCTCTCTCTCTCTCTCTCTCTCTCTCTCTCTCATATTTCTATAATAGGCTGACATAATTGTCTAGGCCTGCAACTCTCTATCAAAAACTCTTTCGCCTATGATCAACAATGGCTAATTATCTTTGTTGAATTATCTTTTGTGGACATATCAATATAATACGGAACAAATTCTGACATTTTACACAAACTATAACCATCTGTATGTTTTCATCACAGCGGGTATGCGAATAATTCAGTTAACTCTTAGCAATTTGTCGACAATTTAACCCACAAATTGGGGCTATCGGCTCTGGTAGCCTCGGGAGCTAAACCCCTTCATTCACAATTGCCGTCATCGGCGACATAAAGAAAGCTACTTTGGTTTATACTTTTTATTATTACCTTCAACTTTCTCTTAGGCTTGCGCGTTCTAGCCTCGGGTATTTAACCCTTTAACGTCCAAATCTAGTTAAGAAAATAAATATTTCCTTATTAAATGTCCATTCTCAGGCTAAGAGAAAAATACTATTTTTGAAAATTTAACACTGGAATGACTGGTTCGGTTATCGAGCCAGTCATTGCAGTGTTAATTTTCAAAAACAGTCTTCACTTGGTTTGCAAATGGACATTAAGCAACACTACTACAGATGCCGTTTTGGCGGCTTAGTCATAAAAGGGTTAAGAATTAAAAAAACGAAATTTTATATTTTTTTCTCTTTCTATTTTTCTCTCCAAGAGTCTTTCATTTTTCGACCCTCTTCTCAACGTGGATGTCATCTCGCTTGATTTGGTATTTTATTTAAATTTCTTTGTCACCGCGCACGCGTATCCAAATTCGTGGCAAAGTTTTCGAATGATTATTCTACCATAAATCAGAGCAGACGAACTGCAGTCTCGTGCGGGATTCACTCGAGCCTGCGCTCCTCTGCCCGCGCGGGGACAGGATATCGCTCGCTTGAGACAATCCTGTTTGTCTTCCGCCCATGTATCATAGGGGTGCTAAAAAGGAGAGCTGTGTAAAATGGCGAGAAATTATTCATGACGCCTTTCATAAGATGACAAATTAGCAATATTAATATGGGAATACTGAAGGATGCCATTTCAGGTCACACGTTTCTCAAGATTCATTGAATATTTTTAAATTGCTAAAATAGTTTCTATAGGCTAATTGTTTTAATTCCAAAAATTAAATTAAGATTTACGTATTTTAATATGCAATGGTAGGTTTTATATGGTAATATCAAAGCGTGGCAACTAAAGACATATTTGGTATGGTAGTTAAAGGACCACATCCACACACCAAAATGCGTGAAAATAAAATTGCGAAAAATGTCTACCTATATGGTCCGAGGAACATATGATCGCACCGATTTCACTATATGGTTCTGAAGTATGGGGTTTCGAGAATATCGCATTGATTGAAAAATTACATAAAAGATTTTGCAAAATTCTTCTAGGCGTAAAAAAGTAAACATATAAGGCAATGGTCTATTGGGGAGCTTGGGCAATTACCCCTCAGTATAAAAAATGGTTACCCATACATAGATGGAGACTATCATCAAGTCACTCTATAGAACACCTCAATCAGAAGATGCCTACCATCATCTCTCGAGGCCAGAGCAAGTGACCATTTCTCGTCTCAGAACTGGACACAACATACTAAACTAACACATGTACAGGCAGTTCCACCTTACGACATCGCCTGCTTGTCCTTGTGGAGAAGCAGAACAGACCACAGAGCGCATACTTCAATGTTGCAGTACGTATCAGCTGCTGAGAGAAGAGATCTGACCTTTGTCAACCTCTTTTCTTGAAAAGCTGTATGGGCCTGTGGAAGAACCGTAGAAAACCACAGATTTCATCTCGAGAACGGCTCTCCAAGTGTGATACCAGCGATCGAAAAGAAGAAGAAGAAGAAGAAGAAGAAGAAGAAGAAGAAGTATAAAAATTAATATGAGAATGATAACATACTGGGGGAAAATTGTTAGTGGAAATGACGTTAAAACAGCTACAAGACTGTATAAGCTATTGTATAATCTTTTCCGTAATGATATCTTTAAATGGCCTTGGATTAGTCATATAAAAACACTGCTGGATAATGCAGGTCTTTCATTTGTATTGCGTAGACAGAAACCGGGTCAGTTAGACTGGCTAAAATTAAGCATAAAACAGCAGCTCTCTGAGGAATATATCCAGAGATGGAGGGGGGAAATCTTCCACAGCGGCACATGTACCAGCTATAGGATTTTCAAGGAAAATTGCCTATTTGAAAATTATTTAATATCGCTATCTCAGAAATTCTCAAGATTACGTTGTAAATTTAGGAGCAACCACAGGCTACCTGTAGAACGCTGAAAATATGAAAATCCACTACCTCGAAACGAGCGAGTGTGCACAATATGTGCTCAGAACGTCCTAGGTGACGAATTTCACTATCTGTTTGAATGCCCAGCCCTTGATAGTGAAAGAAAAGAATATATCGATAAATATTATAGACTACGCTCAAATACCCTAAAGCTGAACCAACTGTCAATGTTCGGAACAGATCAAAATTAATATCACTCTGCAAATTTGTAGATGCTATTTTTAAACGGGTGAACTGAAAAATAAATTATATATGTTCTCTCACCCTCCGCCCCCACCCCAACCGCACTTCATTTCTCAACAAAATCGTAATCAGAGTGCCGAATCAAAAGTTATGTTTATGACTCGGTTGCACTGGCTGATTTGTTGGCAAAATTCGTCAGAGTAAAAGCGCAAATTCACTACAATCCAAAACACTGCTGTATGCAACACATGTAACACAACAATTGTCAACCAATCGGGTGCGAAATCGACTAGTGGAAGCGAGGTCTTGGTCTCTCTTCTGTCAACCCAACCCTATAATGGTCATGCCCCTGAGAAAACGGTATCTGCAATGGACTTACGGGACGACGATTTGCATGCATGGAGGGGGCTATTTTCTGGAAGCGTGTAACTGGAATGACCGGTAAGGTAACCGAACCGGTCATTCCGGTGGAGGTCTTTCGGAAGTGGTCTCCTTTTTGCGTGTAAATGTACACAGGCTCAGCACAAATTCACAAATTCTTGATAATTATAATAATAATAATAATAATAATAATAATAATAATAATAATAATAATAATAATAATAATAATAATAATAATAATAATAATCTTATGTAGGCCAAACTGCCATTTAGACAAGTAAAATATTTTACTTCTGTTTCGCCTTGTGCCACGTTGTGGCTTGGGTGTAAATAAAGAAATTGAAATTGAAATTGAGTACCGGTTTCTAATATGGTATGGACAGTTTTGCCGATAGCATATGAATACAAAGCTTTTATCAAGAAATGGCTTCTATTTAGTAATTATCAAGTGTTCATTGAAATAATACATGCATTAAATTTTTTTAATTCCTCCAAATAAATTTACTGCTGGCGTAAATACCTAGTATCTGTTTTTAGAGTGCTTGTGTACATAGGTACCAGTTTCTAACAGATGTAAATGATACGTGTGTTATTTATATAGTGACAAGATGGTGATATAACATTAACATCACTGCCTATGATATGACAACAACTTGAGAGGGTCAGCAAAAATAATGATACAAACGCCGCTAAAATTGGAGCACACGTTAAAGGATAACTAATCCCATCTCTTGATAGCTATTCAGGTGATCTAACACACCGGTCATACACTATCCAGATAATTTTTAGCTTTTTATCACGCCGCTAAGGAAAGATATTCAGGATTTAGTAGTTAAATGTTGGTACAGTTCTACACCCTATGATGGCTGTCATGATTTTCTTTTCAACCAATCAGAAAACGCCTAGTGTGTCTGCCTCGGTATATACGCTTAGTCATAGAGGCGCCAGCTATAGTTTGGCAATTTGGTATAAAAGCAATCCTACAGGTAAGCTGTTGAATATTTTGAAACCAATGGCAGCAACAACTTCCACTCAAATTAGTTTCAGAATATTCAATGGGATGAGCATTACATAATAAAGAATGTGATGCATTGGAGCTTACATGAGATCACACACAATAGCTTGAGGAGACAAA
Organism: Chaetoderma sp. LZ-2023a; assembly: GCA_034401795.1. Classification (NCBI taxonomy): domain Eukaryota; kingdom Metazoa; phylum Mollusca; class Caudofoveata; order Chaetodermatida; family Chaetodermatidae; genus Chaetoderma; species Chaetoderma sp. LZ-2023a. The sequence goes on along the minus strand of CM067362.1, from coordinate 102,245,119 downwards.
ATGGTGTCGATCACTGTTCAACATTTACTCGATATTACAATACAGATAACTGCGATACAGGTCAGGGAATGTGACAGGATATGAATGATATGGAATCTATAAACCATATTCTATCGGTGCAATACAACATTTGAGATGAGGTTAGCATCGCGTTAATTTATTGTGGTAAATCTAGATCTGGTCAAATTCCATTTTTTCACAATACCCGATATACATTGACAGCAGTAACAGTTTCAAAATCAAAATCTTGTACCCTTCTTTTGCAAAGTAGTAAAGCTGACGTTTAAAATGAAAACAAGGATTATTTTGCATACCATAAAACGTTAAAATTATTTTAGTTGTTACCATATATAGAAACTAGCGTGAGAAAAAACAATATAAGTACTCCATGTCCCTTCGGCGCATCCGTAGAAAAGAATTATTATTATTATGTTGGTGAAATCAACACGCCGTGTTTGACAGCAACTGGCAGATGTCGTCTGCCACAAAAACTGGACCAGTTTGATTCTTTTCTTTATCGGTTATGACAATTTGTATTGACCCTGAAAAAAGTAATAATGAAAACACATGTTTTCACATGGCAAACAAAAAGTTAGGTAACATAATTACTTATTTCTGCTGCATAAAATCTTCAAATGATGTGTAAAGATTATGTATCTATTGAAATAAACAAGTTTTAACGATGTCACCAAAACAACGAGTATGGGAGAACACAAAAAGGACTAATTGTATGAAATAGAACCCTGTTAGAAACATGTACTTTGACCATATATTGTACGTCAGATGATTTCATTCCGTATAAATTAATCTAATTTTAGTTGTAAAACTGAATTAGAGACACGTATCCCGGATTCAATTTCGCAACTAAAAATTATATTAAGTTATACGGAATCAAACTATCAAATTTTGAGAATTATATCGATGCATTCCATTGAGGTAGACCTACACAATTTAAGCCTCTTAAAGTCCACAATTTTAGCAATTTTATTTTCACGCGTTCTGGTGTGGATGTGGGCCTTTGAACTTTTAAGCGTCAAACAATGGTGATTTTTTAAGACGTAAAGAATTTCTATGACTTCGCCACAAAACAGGCATACGTTATTAATAGTTTTAATTGTATCAAACGTTTTAAATTAATGAACTTATGTTGGTTGGAATAAACCGTGACTAATTTAATTTTAAAATACTAGAAATATATGACTATCTACATTTTCATATGCCTATACAAGGCCTGAGTATAATAAAGTGAACCTGAACTTGAACTTGAAGGAAAATGCAAGGAACCAAGTCAGGATTTAGTGAATTGGTTAAATAGCCAAAAGGTTTCAAAACAGCATCATCATCATCATCATCATCATCATCATCATCATCATCATCATCGTAAACGCCATCGGCACCACCACCGTCTTCATCATCATCATCATCATCATCTTCTTCTTCTTATTTTTCTTCTTCTACTTCTCCTTCTTCTTTAAATTTTTTAATGGGAGAGAGGAGTTAGTGACCTTGGCAGGAAATGATAACAGGGCCGGGTGGGTGGCAATCAGAATCATCCCAAATGTTTTAGATGTGTGTTCAAATGCATTCTGGTATATGCGCGCTCTCTCTCTCTCTCTCTCTCTCTCTCTCTCTCTCTCTCTCTCTCTCTCTCTCTCACTCTCTCTCTCTCTCTCTCTCTCTCTCTCTCTCTCTCTCTCTCTCAACGTTGTCTACGTTGCAATAATAGTACACTATCAATAGCTTTATATTACACACACGCTATGCTTAATTGCCTACATACCAGCTTTTGAAGGTAAATGTCACGATGCTATAGCCTATAGCATTCAAGTGATAAAATAATATTAAATACAATTATAAATTCTGTATATTTATGGTGCCATAATAGAAAGAGATTATAATGTATTTCTTTCTTTGATAATTTTTGAAATATTTACATAATCTTCTAAAACAGGCTTTATTGCGTTTAGAGAAGAGGGGTAATAACACGCGGGTTGGAATATAGAATTGAACCACCCCTGACCCCTCCACCACCACCCCTCCTCTCCACCATCTCCACCTATCCACCTCGCTCACTCCATGTCTATCCTAAAGAATGGACCCATTTCTAACTATGCCCCGTCCACTTCTAACTAAGCTCCGCCCACCCTTTACGAGGGTCGGAATCAACTTGAAAATTTGAAACCTGAATTTCCAGGCCCTAAATTTCCAGGTAATTATAGAGATAAGCTGTTGAATATTATGAAACTAATTTGACTGAGGGCTGTTGCTGTAACAGCGCCAAGTCAGATTAGTTTCAAAATATTTAACAGAATGATTATTAGATTGCAAATTCATCAAAGACATACAATTTGCACACTAGTAAAGGAGTTTTCGATCTTCGTGATATAGTTATACGCCATTTTGATTGTGACGTCAGCTAACTAAGTGACGTAATTGATTATGACGTCCGATAATTGAGTGGCAGATCGGATACGTTCATTACGGTATCAACCGTGGTCAGACGGTAATAAAAGAGATTTTGTAAAATAAAATTGCATAAATGTAAGATATGTGTCTAGGCGCCTCTGCAATATGTTTGTTTATTGAAGAGATTAGCCCATCACATGGTAGATAACGTCTGTCGCTCCAAAGTCTCAGAAATCATCTTTTCAGTGAGATTAGTGAATATCTTAAAAACATTTTGACTGAAAGTTGCTGCTACAGAAGACATCAATAACTGTCAGTCAAATTGATTCTAAAATAGTAAGCATGCAATTAGATATAGCCCGTCATAAATAGGAGAAGGTGACGTGTGACGCTGGTTAAATACAGAGCCATGTTTGTGTCAAGCTCTAGGTCAAATATGCCGAGATTTATTAGCAGTTGATCAACCAATACGAGCAGTTTTCGCTTCCATATAGAAATATTACTGGCTGTCGTTTGAAGTTCAAACAAACCCTCTCGCTTTTTCTCTTTTTCCTCTGATGTGCTGGTCCTGGTGAACTGTCTCTAGCAGCCGATCGATCAACTACTGTCGTCTGCGCTCGGCCAATTCGACGATAACACGCGTGGATAGAGAGTTTCCAGAAGTCACCCGGTTTAGAAATATCGAGTAGAATTTCGCTGGCGTGCAGACGATAATTCGTCGGATGAAGCGGACGAGCGGAGGAGAATTACTAGAATTACGACGCCGAATTCACGTGAGGATTCTTTTAATGTCAAATTGAATTCGCTACGGGATTTTATCTGTCTGTAATTGCTTAATCCGAGGCTTGTAATAGTTGATTGAAGTGATTCCTGTATCCATTGTAATTTAGGTTCCTCGGCATTCATCCAAATATCCGGGAGCTGTGGAGGAATTTAACAGGTAAGAAAAGTTTAATTTTATTATTTAAAATGCCGAGTTTGACATTTGGATCTTAGGGCAGAAGAAGAAGAACTGAACAAAAAGAAGAAGAAGAAGAAGAAGAAGATTTTCCATGGTACAAATTAAAAGGAAGCAAAAAACAACATATCATATTAAGACATCATAGTTTTAAAATAAAATTATATAATTTAATAAAATAGTATTAGAAGAAAAAGAGGAAGAAGAAGAAGGAGGAGGTGAAGGAGGAGAATGAGGAGGAGATGATGATGATGATGCCGAGGAGGATGAGGAGGATGAGGTGGTGGAGCGGATAATGATGATGATGCGGAGGAGGAGAAGATGGTGATGACGACGACGACGACGATGATGATGATGATGACGAGGAAGAGGAGGAGGAGGAGGTGGGGCGGAGAATGATGATGATGAGTAGGAGAAGATGGTGATGATGACGACGACGATGATGATGATGATGATGATGATGAGGAGGAGGAGGAGGAGGAGAGGAGAATGATGATGAGGAGGAGTAGGAGGAGAAGATGGTGATGACGACGACGATGATGATGATGATGATGATGGTGATGATGATGTTGATATGATGATGATAATGATGATGATGATGATGAGGAGGAGGAGGAGGAGGAGGAGGAGGAGGAGGAGAATAATGATAATGAGGAGGATTAGGAGTTGGAAAGGGGAAGGAAGCATGAGTTTAGGATAATACATACAAAAACTGTTCATGTTGCTTCACAAACAAATTTTAATTAAACCACACTCTCGTAAACGAACGGTTAAATTTAAGATCAATAATCTTTGGACAAACCCTAGAACATTAACACATTGGAAATCATTCCAGTACTACACTGGATACAAATAAACTACAACATGCTCTTTAGGATGCAAAAAATATTTACAGTGCAGTTCAGAAATAATTTAGTGTTTCCAAAACCAAATACAACCTACTTTTGAATATGTTGGAGTTTATTTGATTGGAAGTCATTGCTGCCTAAGGCAGCAATGACTTCCAATCGAATTAACTCCAAAATATTCAAAAGAGCATTTCTTACATAGTTTTCAAAATTGTAGCCTACTAACATTAATCCTGTGTTATTGAATATGTCTAAATTTGAGAGATAATTTGGTCAGAAAATAAAGCTAACGAGGACCTTATTTACATCTAATAAAATTAATTAATTAATTAATTAATTAATGATGATAATGATGATAATGATCACGATGGATAATGATTCCGATGGGGGAGGGGTTAGGGGTGTGTGGGGTTTAGGGATGGGTGGGGGATGGGTGGGGGTGGGGTGTGTGAATAAAACAACACCAAATTGTATCTGTATTATTTACAAAAAAGGCGGACGTCGGTGAAAGTCTGATCTAGCTAATTTAATTTCATACAATAGGCCTACAACTAAGAAAACTAAATAAAAACACTTGAAAATTTTTAAACATGATTGAATTGGAAGACATTGCTACCTACGGAATGGTCAAAATATATAGCAGACCATGGCTTACTAACGAACATGTTTTTCTTTTTGTTTTGACAATATGTGAGCTGCTGCACTGTAGCACTAGACTTTGTATCCATATGTAATTAACGATGCATTGATGAAGAGCAGATTCACATGTAAATGACATATATAATATATATTTTAGTTCAATACAGGAGATTAATTAATTGAATAATTTCAAATTAAATAATACTGGAAGCTGCTACTTGTCTAGATACGGCTGCCATACCTGGATGCCATAAAACATAAAAATTAATTTACTAATTATTTTTGACAGTTTGGTGCCGAGCTGTGGTCACCTTGAAATTGAGGCACAGTACGGCTCACGAATAAGTTTATAATAGTAACATGTTTCCAGAAAAAGAGGGAAACATTAGTTAGTACAATTTTGAACACGATGTAAGAAAAGTTCTGTTGAATATTTTGGACTTAATTTGATTGGAAGCCATTGCTGCCTAAGACAGCAATGACTTCCAATCAACTTAAGTCGAAAACAGTGAATTTTATTTTGTATTTGGTCACATGTTAAGTTATTTCTGTGTATTTAAATATTTGGTCTGAATGGGTTAAAATAGTGTTTTATCGGAAGTTGTGCGCAATACTGTTGTTTTAGTACAATTAATTGTCTAAAATCTTCCAGGGTAGAACCATCGTCCTATTGCACGGTCCTCGCTATCCCACTCCGCTCCCGTATCGAACAGCGTGGCTATGTGAGTGGGCGTGTGTTAGTACGATGGGGGGGGGGGGTGTACATCCCGCTCCACCAGGGACGAATATGGGATAGGTGTGGTTGGAAAGGCGGTAACCCTCTCAGACACACGCTTTTTTGTTTTTGTCTTTTATAGACCGATCATATAGAACATCGAATAATTTGTTACATTTGCCGAAAACGGAAGATCAGCACAAAATATTGACTAATGAAGCTAACTAAGAGCGATTTATTAAAAAATCAGGACCAAATATTTAAGAAATAATTGATAGCTATATTACTGGAGAAACAGACACGACACGATACTAACATGTCGTTAATCAAACCACTACCTTATTAACTATACAAAGATAAATGGATAGTTTATCGCGTATGCTTGTGCGCGTGCGTACGTGCGTGTGTGTAAACACTTTACTACATGCTGACAATGGTCCCTTCCAGTTTTAAAAGACATCAATAATATGACGTCATAATTAACTACGCGCAGGATGGCGTCATAATCAATGCCGTCATGAATGACGTAGGTAAGTTCGTCATGAACACATACTAATTATTCGGATGACGGACTAGGCGTTATTGTACGAATTGTATGTCTTTACTATTTAATAAACATTCTGTTGAATATTTTGGAAATAAATTTGACTGGACGAACATAGGCAGCAACAACACCCTGTCAAATTAGTTTCAAAATATTCAGGAGCTTACCGGTATAGTTTTCTGGAAATTGTAGTCAAGGATTTCATGTATTGATCGATCACATCACGGGCGACGCGTGGGTGGAGCTTAGCTAAAGAGGGGCGGGGCATAGCGAACACTGGATTCCTGCATTATTACGTTTATCACAGAATTGAACGTTTGGAAAATGTTGTAGCTTTATAGTAGAATCTACAGGCTTCATCATTCAGCAGCGTAGTTTAAACATGGCCAACTGTCACATTCTGCTATATCATACCAGAAACTATATTAGGTCACGTGTATTGACTAAATATATTTTAAAAATTAAATATTTCTCCGAATATACCTAAAATCATTGAAATGATGCAAAAACATTATATTTCAATATTTCTTAATTTCAATATTTCTTAATAATTTTAGAAATAACGATAATTGTCCGTAATAATAACAACAACAACAACAACAACAACAACAACAACAACAACAACAACAACAACAACAACAACAATTAGCT
>CM067362.1:102203358-102233358 GCA_034401795.1 Chaetoderma sp. LZ-2023a | reverse complement strand
ACGCCAAAATTTATTGCGGGCAGAATTGTGCACATGGTATAGAAATAGCGGGTAGAACGTGCAGCTGACAACGCACTATAGACCATACTGATTACAATCTACAGATCGTAATCGTTTGAATAGGCCGACAAATCTCCTACACCAGGGACACACATGCAATTAACAGTGGCATTTCTTGTAAACAGATGTTGTGTTTGTCAAGATTTTTACAGGTACGGTTGAATGGATGGGGCGGGTGTTTATTACCCACCTCTAATATCACGAACCACGTCCACATTGTGACGAGCGCGCGCGTGTGTGAGCGCGCGTGCCGTTGTGTTTGTTTCTGTATGGCTGTGCCTGTATGTCAGTGGTGGCACAACAGAGGTTAAGGGCGTGGTGCTCAAGTCACCTCGCGTAAAATCCTGTTTTGCCGCTACTTACCGCATATGAAAGATTTGCATGAAATTAAATCATTTTAACAATGCCTTTTCATAACATCTACTTTTAAAATTGTCTAGCAACTCCAACATCTCTTGCGAGAAGGCTACCCAAGCCACCCCTAAAAACAGACCTCCCCCATCTCCTGTCCCACAAGCCCCAAACATTTTTGGTGCCGTCACTGATGCATGATGCGTACAAACTATGGGTTTCATACACTAACTTACCGTGGCTTGTACTTGCGGTTAATATAACTAGCCTATATGTACAGGCATAGGTTGGTTGTGGCTCTAGGAAAAATCATCTACATATTGGGCCTGTCTGTTTCCGCACGTATGTTTCTCTTAAAGGATAACTAACCTCATCTCTTAATAGCTATTCAGATGATCTAATATGTCACTCATAAACTATTCAGGTAATCATAAGCTTTTTATCATACAGCTAAAGAAAGATATTCAGGCTTTAGTAGTGAAATGTTGGTACATTTCTGCAGCATATGATGGCTGTCATGATTTACATTTCAACCAATCAGAAAAATCCTAGCGTTCCCGCCTCGGTATATAGGCTTGGTCATAGAGGTGCCAGCTATAGTTTGACAATTTCGTATAAAAAGCAATCATACAGGTAAGCTGTTGAATATTTTGAAACTAATTTGACTGGAAGCAACAACTTCCAGTCAAATTAGTTTCAAAATCTTCAACGGTATAGGTATTACATAATAAATAATGTAATGCATTGGCACTTGCATGACATCACACACTATCGCTTGAAGAGGCAAAATGGTGGCGGTCACTGTTCAACCTTTGCACGATATTACAAAGCAGATGATTGTGATACATATAAGGGCATGTGACAGGATATGAATGATATGAAATCTATAAACCATAATCTATCGGTACAATACAAGATCTGAGATAAGATTAGCATCCCTTTAAAGTATTGATCGGATTTGCCCAACAGCGAAAAGGCTGTGTATCACCAAATCACAGATTTCTCAACTGTTTTTGTGTAGAATTGACTAATTGCTCCAAAGTTCTTTATGCTAATAGGATGTGGCAATAGGAACAGACCTAACAGCCCAACTATGCTGCTTAATGCTGAAGCCTAGTCAACGTGATTTGAAAAAAAATCTCAAGCTATGAGAATCCAGTAGATATCGTCACCAAATGGTTGCCTATAAAGTGGTTTCCGTGCAAGAACTACCCACACTTCAAATGATTAAGCATGACATTGATAATGCAGGTCGCTGGCGGTACTAGGTCAATACTGGGCCGCATTGCACGATGCACACACATCAGTGTTGGTCCTTATTCCACGTGGCAGACATATGGGTACGGCCGTTTGCTGTAGGCCTATAGCTTTTATATTGTGGAGGTATTTCTGGATAATTGGGATATTTTTGCTGGGAGAAATCGACCTGACGATGGTGATGATACGAAATAAAATCCAATATGACTCTCAAGATATCTACCAATCATATGACGTCATAATAGACCACGTGACGTGTAGGATGGCGTCATAATAAATTACGTGATAAATGACGTAGCTAAGTTAGTCACGAGCTCTTAATTGATGGCGGACTAACCGTTGTTGTACGAATTGTATGTCTTTACTATTTAATAAACATGCTGTTGAATATTTTGAAACTAATCTAGGCACTGTTGGTGCCATAGGTAGCAGCAGTACCCAGTCACATTAATTTCAAAATATTCAACAGCTTACCTGAATAGTTTTCTGAAAATTGATAGTCAGGGAGTTCAGGGATCGATCGATCCCAACACAGGCGAAGTGTGGGTTGAGCGTAGCTAGAGATGGGCAGGGCATAGCTTAAACTGGATCCCTCCATAACTTTCCTCTTCTACCACAAGGGGTAAATCCAGTTTTAGCCATGCCACGCCCATCTTTAGCTAAGCTCCACCCACGCTGTGACCGTGTTGGGATCGATCTATCACTACACTATCTGAATCTTAATTTCCAGACAACAATACATGTAAGCTGTTGAATATTTTGAAACTAATTTGACTGGGTCAAATTAGTTTCAAAACATTCAACAGAATATTTATTATATAGTAGACATACAATTCGTTTAACAACGCTTAGACCGTCATCAATTAAGCGTTCGTAAAGAACTTATCTACGTCATTCATGGCGTAATTGATTATGACGTCCTCCTATACACGTCACGTAGTTGGTTATGACGGCATATGATTGATGGATAAGCCGGAAATGCCAATTATTACCAGAGTCAGCAACTGCTGTGAAGTTGGTCAAGATGTAGCTGCGATGTCAGCAAGTATACGGTGGAAAATATTCCCGCAAAGTACACGAACTTGCGTATTTCGTATTCTCTTTATTACACTCATGTATAGAACTTTGCCGATCCGGAGAAGCTGAGCGAGGACATAATGAACGTAAGAATGATGGCGTGGGCGATTTCGACGAGCGCCACGGAGAAAGATGATAATTATGCTTGATAGCTCCATTCTGTCATAAGTTTATCCGAGACCGCATTCTCGGTTTTTGCGGCTACTCGATTCGAAAACGTTTGAACTTAGCAATAAGTGTGTTCAGTTGTCTTGCTACTACAGGCATTTTGCGATGTGTTTCAAATGACTGCTAAATTTCTGCACACTACATTTTCAATTGGACTTAAATGCGGATATGTTGAATATTTAAAAAATAGTTTGTCTGAAAGTTTCAGTCAAATTATTTTTTAAATATTCAGCAGGTCCAGATGTATTGCCCAGGGAAGTTATTGTCTGCTGGTTTTGCAACAGCTGTCAGACAGTTAACAGTTAATAGAGTCAATCCCACAACGACTCTAAGGATTAGCGTAATATAAGAGATTTTACAATAAGTTGGTTGAGTACTAGAAACAGGTAGAGAATACTGCCTTCAAAATAAGCTCTCTTAGATTACCGTTTCCACAACTATAAGATTCTTAGCTCTGGTGTTGCGACATCATCATCGTCGTCGAATGCTTGATGGAAGACCCGCACGCGGAATGACACCATTCTCAGGAAGTTATCCAGGTCGCCAAAGAGTTTCTTTTCCAAAGGAGTTGGCTCTGGCCACGTTGTCTCCCTATGGGGCACATAGTAGGGGCAACCCTGGAGTGCACCGTGCCTCGGTAGATATTCACTCGTCGTCGGCGGTCTTCCACATGTCCGTATGTCTAACTTTCAGTTTGTTACACGTATATATGGGCATTCATTCTAGTATGCCGTCTTTGGATCCTGAATAAGGTAACTTGGCCAGATCTGTTCGTAGATCTCTCTATCTTTCTGGTCAAGCCGTCCTCCCTTCTTCCTTCACCAACCTGCCAGCTGTTTCGTTACTGTGAATCCCACATTGGGCAGGACTCCAATGGAGTGTCAGGGCTTTATGTGCTGTGAGCTCCACGAAGTCGGCAACGCACTCATTTAGTTTTAGTTTCTGTTTAGGAATTTGGGAGTGCGGACAATAATAATAGTTCATCTGTAAATTTAAAAAAAGACTATTTTGAATTTGGCAGGATGTAGAGTGGATCGTATTTCTCTACTGCTCTGAAATACTGGAGTCTTTGCCAGTTGCTATAGTAGCATTTGTACAATCTCTTCATTGTATCGGATACCACCCTACCCCACCCCACCTCACCTCACCCCACCCCACCCCACCCCACCCCACCCCACCCCACCCCAACCCCGTTATCCATCTGGGTTTGTCTCAGTGGAAGAATGGATTCTCCATGCACTGAGACAAGCCGAGATGGAGTCCATTGATCGCCTGTGAGAAGGAATGAATGAACTCCATGGTTACTCACTTTCTCTAGGTCTGACTGCGGTCCATGGTTTTCAATATCTGGTACACCCGTCTGCATGATTGGAAGCTCTTCTCGTCTCCAAGAACACACACGGCAGGTGCCAGGGTTTCGGTATGTGGTCCAACTTCTCAGCGTCTATTTCGTTCGGATGGGCGATTTCGTTGTTGCGACTACCTTTGAAGGTTTGAATGTGGGGGTATGTTGTCTACAATGTATCTAGGAGAACGCGTGTGGTCTGTTGGCATTATATATTCGCTAAGAGGTTATTGGTTTGATTGGTGTCTGTGGAATCCCTGATTCCAGGCCCCATACACGCTATATCTAGACTGGTTTATGCTTCGGTTTACATGTATTATTGGTAACTCCCCCATGCAGTTTTTACGCTGGTACCAATCTATCTGCCTGGTTGGAGAGAAGCAACGAGGAGTGAGTAAGATTGCTTATGTTTCCGCCGATCGCCGTCAACCACTTGATCGCCGGACAGTCGGGCGGAATTAGAACCCATCCCGGCGGATTACATATATAAATTAAATGATTAAATTGGTAGCCTGCTGACAGGCATTTGAGTGGGTATTCGTGGATGCGTTTGGAGACTGGCTGGCGATTGTGTGGGCAGAAACACGAATACACGACTACACACGTACATGCACGTCTACACGCGCTCTCGAAAAACCAGTACATAATCGAGTCAAAGGCAAACCCAACGAATCAGATACTGTAGATGGCACTTGAGTGGGCAGTACTATGCAACCCTGATAACGCCGATTACTGGGCCGATACTGGGCCAATACCGGGCCGCATAGGCCCGGTATTGGCCCAGTACCGGCCCAGCAACCGGAGTAATCCTGTAAAATTATATTTTCGATACACTAGATAACCACCAATTTCATTATCAGCGATGTACTTACATTTGTTGAGTAGGTAGTTGTCGACTGTCGCCATGTTTTCAGACAATCGTGCACTACATTGTTGACAAACGACAACCTGTTGAGATAACGAGGAATGCCGTCTCTTAGCTTGACAAGTGACAGCTCAGTGTGGGCGTGTCCATAACCCTTTCCTCCCCGCATACCCTCATGATCTATGAAGCATTATGCTGAATATTTGATAGACAAGCAGCAAAAAGTTTCCAGCCAAATTAGTATAAATATAGTTAACAACTTGCTTGTATGGAAATATAGATTTTGGGATTTTTGTCTTTATGAGTGGGGGTGGGGTTGGGGGTACTACTACTACTACTACTACTACTACTACTACTACTACTACTACTACTACTACTACTACTACTACCATCATCATCATCACCACCACCACCACTACCGCCACCGCTGCAGCCGTGCCGCCACCGCTACCGCTACCACCACCACCACTACTACTACTACTACTACTACTACTACTACTACTACTACTACTACTACTACTACTACTACCACTACCACTACCACTACCACTACTACCGCTACCGCTGCCGCTACCGCTACCGCTACTACTACTACTACTACTACTACTACTACTACTACTACTACTACTACTACTACTACTACTACTACTGCTGCTGCTGCTGCTGCTGCTGCTGCTGCTGATAATAATAATAATAATAATAATAATAATAATAATAATAATGCTGATTTTGCTACTGCTACTGCTACTTACTACTAAAGTAGATAAATAAACAATGAATAGAGACATATTTTCCTTTGCATAGTAGAGGCCACTGCACGTAGCTTAAACTTAATGCCATTACGATATGGCCTGACACGTGCTTATATGTAACCTATCTGTCTGCGGATGTACGTTAATAATCTCTTCAAACTTAAATGCCTGTTTGACATTTTCATGCTTTGTTCTAACAATACATACAAGCTGGCGCTCCTTGGTTGATCCCACGGGACCGTTCCAGTTTATCCATCAATTATATGACGTCATATTCAACTACGTGGCGTGTAGGATGACGTTATAGTCAGTGACGTCATCAATGACGTAGCTAAGTTCGTCACGAACGCTTTAAAATTGATGATGGATTAAGCGTTGTTGTACAATTTGTGTGTCTTTACTATTTAATAACCATGATGCTGAATATTTTGAAATTAATTTGACTGGACGATGTTGCTGCCATAGGCAGCAACAGCGCAATCAAATTAGTTTCAAAATATTTAACAGCTTACCTGTATAGTTTTCTGGAAATTGAAATTCAGAGAGTGCGGGGGATCGATCGATCCCAGAACGGACGAAACGTGTGTGGAGCATAACTAGGGGTGGGCGGGGCATGGCTAAAACTGGATTCCCCCTCCCCGCACCCCCCCCCCCCCCTAACACAACATACTCGGTTCATCGTAACCATGCATCAAATGAAGTAAATATGCACTGAACATTTTGAAAATAAGTTCAGTGAATATTTGCAAATCTCCTTGTCAAATATAATATCAATTTGACTAATGTTTTGCCAGGATGAAGCACAGAGTATTGTAATAGCCATTGGCGATTTAAGAATTTTTTCTCAAATGGGAAAAGAGTGTAAGACTCCCACATTATTTGGGAAACTTGTATGGGAGTCTTTTTAAAAAAATAATTTACTCTAGTCTATATGTCCTGAGAAGCAATTTCTTGCTTTTATGAGGAATAGACTTCTGTGAAATTAATCTGGACAGTTTTCCACCAATCATTTCTATACAATTTCTTCAAGCTGCATCCCCACCCCGCACCCTCTATAGATACACCACCGGAAATGATATGAGATGTTAAATGAAACTCGCTGTATGCGCTACTGCTAGACCCGAACTTTTTCACCATCCGTTGAGTGACATCGCTGAGCGTCATATCGGCTCCCGTTTCTTTCGCAATTTCATGTTGTGATACGGATTTTGGAACTGCATTCGTCACAATGAAATTCAAATCTTCCTCCGGTGAGTGACGCAAATTGCACGCGCTTATCACGCGCATGATGCGATGGATAATCCGCGTGGTTACCTTTCGTTGATCACGACGTTAACGTGAAATCATAAACTATGAAGACGTTTAATTTCCAACATCCCTCCGTTGTGTTTGAATGTTCAGTTGTGTTTAGTTCCGCAGCTTCGGCCTCTACCTGTTTACGTACATGAAATGAAATGCTGAGATGTGGTTGTGTGGCGGGTTGTACACTATTAGTCTGAGAGCGTCTTTAGCTTTACCTACTCTTCAGAATCGAGCACCGAATTCACTAGGAATAGAATTGGTTTTAATTGAGGGTTTCAGGTTATCCATCAATGTAATGACGTCATAATCAACTAGGTACCGTATAGGATCACGTCATAATCGATTACGTCATGAAGGACGTTGATAAGTTCGTTACGAACGCTTAATTGATGACGGACTAAGCGTTGTTGTACAGTCTAATTACTATTTAATAAAGATTCTGTTGAATATTTTGAAACAAAATTTACTGTCGCTGTTGCTGTCAAATTCTAGTTTCAAAATATGCAACAGCTTACCCGTACAATGTTCTGGAAATTGGTAGTCAGGGAGCTCAGGGATCGATTGATTCCAACACAGACAAAGTGCGGGCAGAGCTTAGCTAGAAATGGGCGGGGCATAGCTAAAATTGGATCGCTCCATTGTCTTTATATGATAATAAAATCGAGGATTAGATTTACAACTTAATATATAAACAAAACTTATTTTTTTCTGACGTGTTCGTTCCAATGGTTTCTATAACAACCTGTTAGCAATGGAAGGATCGACTTCCTCTAAATTTCTAGTTAAGTTCCCCAAATCTTTTACTCATGTTGGGATCGATTTCAAACTTTGAAACCTGAATTTGCTGAATCTAAATTTCAAGTTAGCTAAATACATCTAAGCTGTTGAATATTTTGAAACTAATTTGACTGGAAGCTGTCGCTGTCTATTGTAAATTAGTTTCAAGGTAGTTAACAGAATGTTTACTAAATTATAAATTCATCAACCATATACAATTCGCATGCCCACTTCGTGACGGACTTTTCGATTTCGGGATTTTGATTGTAACGTCAGTTAACATGTGACGTATTTTATTATGGCGTAGATTACTCGAGTAACAGATCGGATTACTCTATCTCTTCTACATGTTTACGGATATCAGTGAAAATCTGTCAAATAATTCTTTTTGCTCCTTTGTCGATGGCTAGTTTCTGCACGCAATGGGGGAATCCACTTTTAGCTATGCCCAGCCCATCTTTAGAAAAGCTCCACAAACCCTTCGCCCGTGTTGGAATCGATCGATCCGTGTACTCTCTCAATCTCAATTTCCAGAAAACTATATAGGTAAGCTGTTGAATATTTTGAGACTAATTTGACTGGGCGCTGTTGCTGTCATAGAGCCCAGTCAAATTACTTTCAAAATATTAAACATTATCTTTATTAAATAGTATAGCCATACAATTCGTACAACAACGCTTAGTCCGTCGTTAATTAAGCGTTCGTGACGAAGTTATCTACGTCATTCGTGAAGTAATTGATTATGACATCAGCCTACACGTCATCGTCGTCACGTAGTTGATTATGACGTCATATGATATGATTAATGGATGAACTGGAATCCTACATTTATAGGGGAATAGAGACAAAGGTCAAAGCACGCCAAGATTTTTTTATAGATTAGATAAAATCAAATAAAATATTGCATAGTTTCGAATTCCTAAATAGTAATTTCCGCCATGGAGTCATTTCTTCCATTTCCCAAGGGGATCACACAGTGACGTCATCGCGTAAACGATATTTATGGTATGACGTCATCGCGTGAATACTATTTTTCTACACAGTTGATCATTGATAGTTCATAACAGGTCATTCATACGCCATCATATTAATGAGATGTAACAAAAACCCTATACCCAGATAAAGCAGCTTTACTGGGCCGCTGCTGGGCCAATACCGGGCCGATACGTTCAGTATTGGCTCGGTATCGGCTCAGCATCGACCCAGTAAGCTGCGTTATCAAGGTATATAGGCTAACGTTTGATGCCCCACGTCGTCACTGTATTAGGCGCCAGTATCGTCTATTCTGAAAACACGTGTGGCGTAATCTGAATCCACGTGGTTGACAATTCAGACGATGACGTCATACGATGAATTTTATGGTGTCAAAATTTATGACTTTAACTTGAATTCTAACAGTTATAGAGTTTGTGACAATTTATCAAATCCATTTTAATTCATAAAATATGATAAAAGCTTTTAAGCTTGGCGTTTTTATTGAAATCTAATTCTGGCTTGTGATCGATCTCCTTTAATAGGTGGATTGGAGACATAGCATCAAATACAATAAGAACTGATCTATATGAATGAATGAATGAATGAATGAATGAATGAATGAATGAATGAATGAATGAATGAATGAATGAATGAATGTGTATTGTAAAGCCGGTTACTGGGCTGGTGGTGGGCTAATACCGGGACGTATTGGCCGGGTATTGATCCAGTATTGGTCCAGTAATCCGCGTTATCAGGACTGTTGGTCAACGATAGTTGTCGCTTCTCGTCGTCATTGTTTCTCCGAAGTCGCCCCCGTCACCAGGATACGCGAGAGCGCGCGTGTCTGTCGCGGATAAACAGACCGAATTCCGTAGATACAGGTGACAATTTTGATAGCTCACTTAAAAGGTAGGGGGTAGATACTTCAGTACACTTAAACTACCTCATCAACGCCACTTCACGCTACAGGTATAGGCCGCCCCACCCCACCCCAACCACACACACACACACCCTCACCACCCACCACCACCATCTCCACCACCACCAAGCCCTTATCATTAGACCTACTATCACGATACAGCTTAGAAATAACTTAAAACGTTTCCAAAACAAAACGTACTGTTGTTTCTTTTGAACATAATTGGATTGGAAGACATTGCTGCCTTGCGCAGCAATGTCTTCCAATTCAATTATGTTCAAAATGTTCAACAGAACATTTCTTGCATCGTGTTCAAAATTGTACTAACTAACATGTAAACAATTTCATTTATTTATGATGTGTACTGTAGTAGGCCTACCGCCCCATCGTAACTACCCCCCACTCCCACTTCGATCTCTCACGTTTGTAATTCGCCAGATACTAATGTTGTATTTATATAATGTGACGTGTATCTTCAAACGTATTTTATTGTCACGCTTACGGAGGACGATATTAAATGAAAGCTGTACAAATATATATAATTTTTACATTCGACGCAAGTTTCGTGTTTATAAATAATACGCCGTATCGGAGACAGTAGATGTCGCGCGAGATATAGACCTACTCGCTCAGGTTTTTAAATGAAATACGGTAAGTAAATAAATAGGTTTTTTGTTTTTTATTTATTTATTCCGTCTATTTTGTATCCAATTTGGAAACTATGTTGCTGTAAGGACAACAACTTTCAACAATATATATATATATCTTCTAAAATTGAACGTGTTATAAGAATTCAACGTAGGCAGATCATTCCTTTCGTATTCGGTCAGTCGTATATATATATATACGGAGATTTTTGTTTAATAGGATTAGTTCAAATGAGATTAACTTTTGTATTGTCACCATGCTGGATGGGTGTTTTTGCAACATAAACGGAATTGGGGTTTTTTTAAACATGTTTTATTGCCATTGAGAACAATGGGATCGAGTCACAAGTCACAATTGTAGACTTAGATACGACTCTTTCCCTAAAATATATTACATAGGCGGTATGTAGCTAGAGAACATCTATGCAATAGGTTGGAATGCAATATTTACATATATACAGAACGGTTGATCATTTAAAAATTAAATCTTTCAAGAAAGCTTCAAGTTTCAAAGAAAAATGTCAATCTGCAGACCAACAGAAGACCCTCTCTCTCTGAAAATTTACCACTGGAATGGCTGGCTCGGTTATCGAGCCAGTCAATCCAGTTGTAACCGCACAAAAACGACCCTCTCCCGGTCTGAAAATTGTCACATCTAAAGGGCACTCTAGAAGCATTTTTCGCTGATCTGTGTGTTAAAGGGTTACAAGTTTGAATATTTCAGCGATTGTCCTGTCTCTGTTACAAAAAGATTAGTTCAGTATAATAACATCTCCATGCACCTTTCCAGTTTATCCATCCATCAAATTACGCCATACACAACTACGAGGCGTGTAGGATGGCGTCATTATTAAGTAAAGCGTGAATGATTCGATTTACACCGTCTTAGAACGCTTAATAAACCGATATGTACGAATTGTGTGTCTTTCCTAAAGAGGAAACATAATGTTGAATATTTTGAAACCAACCCATTGGGCGCCGGTCCATAGGCCGCAACGGCACCCAGTCAAACCAGTTTCAAAATACCCAACATCAAACCTGTAGGCCTATAGTTTTCTTTTAAAATTTATGGTCAGTAAGTTCAAGAACCAAACGATCCCAATATGAACGAAGTATTGGTGGAGCTTAGCTAGCGATGTGCGGAACAAGTTAATTCCTATAAACCAGAACAATACAAAAAGTGGTACTATTAATAATAATAATAATAATAATAATAATAATAATAATAATAATAATAATAATAATAATAATAATAACATATGAATTCTGTTAACTAAAATCTATTTGTTTGCTTTCTAAAGTTACATATCCTTATGAACAAAGTTGTATTCATCTCCTCAGATAGGTCTTCGCTTCCATTCAAGATGAGGTCGAGCGAAGCAACCGGCATTACCCCCTACACAAAGTTCAATAAATTACAACGTTCATTTGCCCATCTTGGACAGTCAAAGAAATAATGATAAGCCGTTTCTGGAATATGACAAAACACACAATTTGGGTTATCCAATAGGTGAAAATGATGCAAATCATTGCTTAAATGACTACATTTATTACGCAACTTACAATAGATAACATTTTCTTTTCTCCTGCCTATTGAATTAAAAAAGAATTGGGTTGTTTCCGTTGCCACTAAAACGACCTCAAGCGACGGACGTTTAGAATCTCAAAAGACAATAGAAAATAAATGAAAATTCCAGTACACCCACAATTTAGTCGATGGTGACAATTAATGAAATTTGAAAGCATCAATCTAGCATTTTATGGCATTCGAGAATAAGAAACCACGCAAGACTGTGAGATGCTTGCAGGCCGAATGGCATTCTCTAACGAGTTTCAGCTTCTTCATTTAAACACGGATCAGCATATAACATATGGGTCTTTTGCGGTGCATATTAAAAAAAAATTAGCTATGAAGAATTTTTTATCGTATTTTATATTATTACAATTCTTGGAATTTGGCCATACTTTATATCACTATGTACAATATGGTATTTTATATGGTATTTTATATGGTATTTTATATTTCCTGCCTCATTAACACTCGACGCTAAAGTCTGTTGTGTAAATCCACTTCACAAATAATTTGACAGAATGGAGTTGCGGCCAATGGCACCAACGCTCTCCAATCTCCAGACAAAGTACCCCCGAAATAGTCAAACGATTTAATGAATGTATTTGATAAAGATACCATGGAGCATTAAACTATTTGAAATGAGTTATATTGAGCGTCCGCCTGTTCGCTTGAATGTATTTTCACATTGTCGTCGTCGCTTTCTTCGTTTTTCTTAGTTAGAAAATTAGTCGTGGCATTACAGTATATATAGGCATTGACAGGGAATCGAACCCACAACCGGCGAAGGCGCCACGCTTCATAGCCTGCAAACACTTCCACCACACCAGCGCCGCGACTCTTGCGTCGTTGGTGTGGTGGAAGCGTTTGTGAGCTATGTTTGGCGCGTTCACCAGTTTTGGGTTCGATTCCCTGTCAAATTCCTTTTCCTTGTTCTTCATAGACTATGTCGCAGTCACCATTCGTCTATTAGTCAGTAGGCATATCGTCGATATTTTCGTCGCATTCGTCGTCTGATAATATGACAAGGGAATACAGTTGTTAAGATCGTAGACCAGTATTTATAGCTAATGTGGAAATGTTTCGACTATTTTGAGAATAAAAGTGCACGATTTTATTAATAAATTTGTTTTGCTTACGGGTACGCAACGTCAGTTGATATGGCGTCAGTTTATCATAGTACCCACGACCAGACATTACACCAAAACAACGTCACGTGTCGTATTTCGTAAGGTTTCATCCCCTTACTGCCTAAATCTGTTCAAAAAATCCAAATATTTACTTATTAAACATCCATTTGCAGGCCAAGAGAAGACTAATTTTGAAAATTTACCACTAGAATGACTGGCTCGATTATCGAGCCAGTCATTCCTGTGGTAAAATTTAAAAAATAGTCTTCTCTTGGCCTGCAAATAGACATTCCTCAACATTACTACAGAGGGGGGTTTTGGTCGGCTTCGTCATGACAGAGTTAATCAATCCGATTTCTCATTTCTCTTATTATTGTTCATTTGTAGATTCAAAATATAGTAACCTTCGTATTATTGTTCTCGTTATAAGACGTGATTTCCGAAATCTGCCGAATGCCTTCCGAATACGCATATACCGGGATCCAGTCGCTACGGCTTCAACTTCAAGTTGCTGTTTCGTGGTTAAGGGCGGGATCATGGCAAATAAACACAAACATTGTTAAGCACCCATAGATCGCCATCCGCAAATATTTACTGAGAGGACTAATTTGAATTAGCTAGTCTCTGGTTTGTTGAGAGAAAGTATTATTTCATTAGCGACTCAAAGAGGTGGGTGTCGGTGATGGCGGCGGATATCTTGGATTGCGCGGCAAGCATAACCCCTTTAACACTCATATCATTAAAAAATGGCTTCTGCAGTCGTCTTGATAAATGTCCATTTGCAGACCAAGAGAGGTCTATTTTTGAAAATTTACCGTGGCATTATGGTACATATCTCTCTCTCTCTCTCTCTCTCTCTCTCTCTCTCTCTCTCTCTCTCTCTATATATATATATATATATATATATATATATATATATATATATATATATATATATATATATATATATATATATATATATATATATATATATATATATATATATATATATATATATATATATATATATATATATATATATATATATATATATATATATATATATATATAGAGAGAGAGAGAGAGAGAGAGAGAGAGAGAGAGAGAGAGAGACATTAGCAGGGAATCGAAACCACAAAAATTGTAAAATTTCTCATAGAAAATGTCCATTTGTAGATCAAGAGAAGACTATTTTTAAAAATACACTATCGGAATGATTGGCTTGAGCCAGTCATGCCAGTGGTACATTTTCAAAAATGGTCTTCTCTTGGTCTGCAAATGGGCGTTTCTCAAGACCATTGCAGAAGCCATTTTTGGCTGATATGAGTGTTAAAGAGTTAATTTTCCGTAGAATTCAAGACGGATGCACACAAAATGCAAACAAGAATTTGCTGACATTGCGTTATTGCTGATATCTAACGAGCCACGGGATGGATCGGGTCGAGTTTAATGTCTGCATCAAGCAGGACTTAAAATGGTGCAAAAAGCACCACGACCCGATGTCGTTACCGAGGCATCAGTATATATATGCTATCCGCAAATTGATGAATCCAGTTTTGCAGTCACTCATATTACGTCATAATCAACTACGTCATGAATGACGTCATTAAGCTTGTCACAAACACTTAATAGTCCGTCAAGTTGTACGAATTCTATGGCTTTACTATTTAATAAACATTCTGTTGAATATTTTGAAATCGATTTGACTGGGTCGCTGTGGCTGCCATAGAAGTGGTCAGGAAGATATTGTCAGACAAAAGAATCCTAATCTCTTTCCTAGTTTCAGATTTTTCTGCAGTAAAGTTTTACTTGACTTCCATTTCCTATTTTAACGATGGTAGGCGGTGAGGGGAGTGGATGTGTGTGTGGGTGTGTGTGGTGGGTGGAGGTGGGGTGTGTGTGGGGTGTGTGTGTGTGTGTGCATGGATGGGGTGTGGTGGGGGGGGGGGGAATGGGCAGTGGTTTCAAAATAACACCCGTGGAAGAATACCACAAAGAAGACGTACGGCCTATTTATTTACTCCTATTACGAAAGAACTTGGAGGATACGAATAATTATGAATAATTAATATATAAAAAGCCGATCATATAATATTGTGGCCAGTGACTTGATGTTCCCAAGTGTTAATGCGGTAGAGTTCCATCAATAGCACGCACGCACGCACGCACGCACGCACGCACGCACGCACGCACGCACGCACGCACGCACGCACGCACGCACGCACGCACGCACGCACGCACGCACGCACGCACGCACGCACGCACGCACGCACGCACGCACGCACGCACGCACGCACGCACGCACGCACGCACGCACGCACGCACGCACGCACGCACGCACGTACCAAGAGATCATTTTTGTCGGTAACCAGTCATTCCAGTGGTAAATTTTCCAAAAAATATTCTTCTCTTGCCATTCAAATGGATGTTTAATAAGCAAATATTTCTCTATTTCTTACCAAATTTAGCACTTGAAGAGTTAATTCTACCGGTTCGTTATTATTACACCCTACTGTGAATTTACGCCTTTCCATGTAATCGTAGATGTAACGACGGGTGGGTGGGTGGGTGGGTGGATGGGTAGCTTAGCGTCAAAGTCGGCGAAAATTGAAAAGACATTTTGATAAGCGTTGCACTTTATAAATGAGAAGGCTTTGTGTTCTTGTGTAAATATATGCCAGATAGATAGCGATAGAGAAAGCTAAAAATCACAGGTGTGTTGAAAGAGAATACCTGTACTAGCGTCTTCAGGTAGACTACGTAATGTGTACACAGTTAAAGAGCCTCGACTATAGAACAGGTTAATTCAGGATGGATTTATAAGTGGCCGGACACAAATACGGTAATACACATGCGATTTATAACCTATGGCATTATTGTAAGCGCGATTCCGATCAAATAACGCACGCGATTTAATTTTATCCAATATGATATTACACTTTCTATCCGATAATGCAATGGGGGAATCCGGTTTTAGCTATGCTCCGCCCATCTCTAGCTAAGCTCCACCTACTCTTTGTCCGGGTTGGGATCGATCGATCTATGAACTCCATCCGTGATTATAAATTTCCTGAAAGCTATACAGGTAAGCTGCTGAATATTCAGAAAGTAATCTGACTGGGTTCTATTGTCGCCTATGGCAGCAACAGCGCCCAGTCAAATTAGTTTCTAAATATTCAACATGTTCATTAAACAGTAAAGACATACAATTCGTACACCAACGCGTAGTCCGTTACCAATTAAGCGTTCATTGCGAACTTAGCTACGCCATTTATGACGTATTGATTACGACGACAGCCTACACGTCACGTAGTTGATTATGACGTCATATGATTGACTGAGAAACTGGATTCACAACAATTGACACCACTACCGTATTCTGCACACTATTTGGCATCAACGTTTTGATTCTTACAGAAACGACAAATTCTTTATGAGGTAGATTATAATCTGTCTAATACATTGAAACTAATTTGACTAGGAACTGTTGTTGCCATAGTTTCAACATATTCAACAGGTTATCTATGTTATAGTATGGCCACAGGTTTAACATGGTATTATATCAGTCTCACAATAGAGGCGTGGCTTAATGTCATAATTTTCTAGATCTCATATTGAACGAAAATTCGTGAGACACGAACGTGGATTGTATCTGATGTACGCAAATGGGCCTAGAGTGCGCACGAAAAATAATCACGCGCCTATAAACTCCCGGATGAAATCTGTAAGTGAGTCGTCTGCTGAAGAAAAAAATTCAATGTTTATTACGAAATAAAACTGCTGTTAAAATTACATGGTTGGTTATGCAGGGCAAATAGAGATGAGTTTTATTGTACTTTCGGGACAGTTTCTCGCGCTTTGAAATAATCTTTAACTCTTATGAAACAGATGTCAAATAATTAATTTTCACAGCGTCAGTAGAATACCTCATAACGCAGATTACTGGGCAGTACTCGGCTAATATTGTCCTGGTATTAGCCAAGTGCTAGCCCAGGAACCCGCGTTATCATGGATCCAGTTTTAGCTATGCCCCACCCACCTCTATCTCTAGCTAAGCTCCACCCACGCTGTGTCCGTGTTGGGATCAATCGATCCGTGAACTCTCCGACTATCAATTTCCAAAATCTATACAGGTAAGCGGTTGAATATTTTGAAACTAATTCTGATTAGGCGCTGTTGCTGCCCCTGGCAACATATCTAGGTGAACCGACTTAACAATATGTCTGTATATGACTAGGCTAGGAGAAGCTGCAAGATGAATATGCCATTGCCTTCAACACAGGGGTGTGTGCTCTCAATACGTTAACAATTGCCGCTGTTTCTAAACCTCTCTATAATGGTCACATTATGGATCACATAAACTAGATGCTGCTGTTTAATAATGTTATTTCCATATTGGAAATGGCTTTTTGTCCTCATCCAATGGTTTTTTGTCCTCAAGATAGCGGTTATTTAGGACGGGTGGTCTAGAGGCCACTCGTCTTAAAGAACCAACATCTAGTGGCCACAATATACCGATGTGTCGGTTATTATAAACAAGTTCGACTGTAATGCGTGAACTGGCGATGGGGTGGATGGATTTCACTACTACTACTACTACTACTACTACTACTACTACTACTACTACTACTACTGCTGCTACTACCACTACTACTACTACTACTACTACTACTACTACTACTACTGCTACTACCACTACTACCACTACTACTACTACTACTACTACTACTACTACTACTACTACTACTACTAATAATAATAATAAATATATATATATACTATATATATATATATATATATGTATTTTTATTTTATTGACGCACTGGCAACGTGCGGCTTCAATTTCCATGTGCTAACTTAGCCGACAGTTATGCACCCATTAGTTTAATTTGTTGATCACCATCTCCCGGTCGGGGGATCGAACCGCCATTCTGCAACTCCGCATAGCATCAGCAACCAGACATCTGTCCACTGGACCACCGCGCCAAGACTAACAAGTCTAGGTTTGGCCGACCAGTTTTCACATGTCTGATATACTGACACACTGACGATTCATATGGGACTATCTGTGGATGCATCTGCCACGATTCAATCCTAGGCTTTTTACGCCTATTGTACTCTGACTCCAGCACGGCTCTGGCAGTATATGCATTTTTATTTTATTGACGCACTGGCAACGTGCGGCTTCAATTTCCATGTGCTAACTTAGCCGACAGTCATGCACTCATTAGTTTAATCTGTTGATCACCATCTCCCGGTCGGGGGATCGAACCGCCATTCTGCAACTCCGCATAGCATCAGCAACCAGACATCTTTCCACTGGACCACCGCGCCAAGACTAAAAAGTCTAGGTTTGGTATATATATATATGTAAATATTCCCCACATACTTTGTATAAAGTCTGGGAGTAATAAATTGAATTGAAATTGAATTGCAATATCAGGGCACAAGCAGATTGGTCTTAACATGGATGCCAGGTGGGGGGGGGGGGGGGCGGGGGCGGTGGGGGCGGCATTCATCTTCAGACCCACAAATGTATCTCTAGATTAAGTATTGCCATTGAATTTGGTATAGGGCCTGATCCTGCTTCTGATCAGTTATTGGCGACGCGTCCACGGGACATTCTTCGCCGCACATTCGCCGAGTAGCTAAGGTAGATATGTTGTTTTCCTCTCATTAATTCTGTAGATTTAGTAGTATGATTTGCTGAGCTTTCTGAACTGCTTAGAAGATCCTGTGCTAGTTTGTTCCAATCCATAATCGTATTGGGAATAAAGCTGAATTTAAAGGTGTCGGTTTTCGCATAAATATGATTAAAGTGCCTGTTATGCATGCGTTTGTTTTTCTGAATTGGCTTAGACTGTAGACTGCGTACTGGTGGCTTTGCTTGTTGCTGTACGCCGTTGTAAAACATAATATGGCGGGTTTGTTTCCTTCTGTCTTTCAATGGTGGGAATTTTAGGTTTTCCATTATACTGTCACACTGCCTGGTTCGTAGCGATAGTTTGAGGTGATGAATCTAGCCACACGTTTCTGCACGTTTTCTAGTTTTTCCTGAAGAGTTATATAATTTGATAAGTGTCCCAAACTGTACTTGCATATTCCAAAACTGGTCTAATCAGTGTCATGTTTGCTGGAAATCTGATTTCTGGTGAACAGTCGTATCGGTTTACGGTTCGATGTCACGGTTGAAAGGCGTTCAATGACGATCTATATCTGCGGTCATAAAGTAACGTGCCGATAATATAAGGAAATAAAACGTATCCTTTACTATGCAAGTGTTAAAACCTCAATACACGCCAGTTTAACTTTATCAATAACGATATTTGAACAAACTCAGACTGACTTTATAACAAATGAATGTCACGGTTAAGAAGTAGGGGCCTATGTCCCTGCAGCGTAGTTTTATCGTATAATAGGCCTATTGGCATTTGCTTCTTACGCCTAAATTATTAACGTTGCGTTAAATGTTAACCATTTAATCCCGAGTAACGAAATACTAAGAATTATTTACATTGCGAGAAATATTCCGTTGAATATTTTGAAACTAATTTAACTCGAACATGTTGCTACCATAGGCAGCAACATGTTCCTGTTAATTTAGTATCAGAATATTCAGCAGCTTGTAAACATGATTATCTTGAAATCGAGGCATCAGGAGTGGGAGGGTTAATGACCAATGATAGGCCAGTAGCCTGGGGCTTGGATACTTGGTAGGTGGGTTAGTAGCCTCACACCACCATGCTGACACAATGACTTGACAGAGTTCTACCGATGTGACAAAAAAATAAAACAAAACGATTTAAATAATGTGTATTTAAATAGGATAATTTAACAAGCAATTGGCGGGATATATCTTGCCTTCGGAAATTCTGGAGAGGCATATCTGTGGGTATCCAAATTTAAGGATTTTCCTAGAAGGGGTGTGGTGGGGGTGGGGATGGGGGGATGGGGCGTAGTCTACATGGAATCCCCATCTGATTTAAAGTTCTGTTATCCCGTCTCAACGTAACCCACATCCTCATTTGCCATCCTGTTTACTAATTCAGCACAACTGAATGCAATAGTTCATGTCATAAATCGATTGCCAGCAACATGAATATTGATAGGTTTTTAAACTATAATATATGGTTAGTGGCTAGTCTACAAGTGCGCATAGGGATTACTAACCAGAGTACACATTTCCTGCATGATATTAGCCCACAGTTCGTCTGTGGTATAAATTCTCCGCCTGTTTGACTTACGCATTATACAATACCTGTAATGACACAATAATGTCACCAAACCACTCATCCTTGATTCAGTAAATTAGGGGGGGGGGGGGTGGTGGTCAATGGGGTTGGGGTAGGTTGGTGGGTTCTTCCATAATACATCCCCATACCGCCCACTAGATTTCGCAACCACCCCCCCCCCAATCCAATTCATGCTCAAACCCCCGACACCCAGGCCCAAGTACACCCCTACACCCCTGTCATGTTGAGTTAGCCCTTACCGCTCTGATGTCAATATTCTATCTTTTACTCTGTCAATAGCAAAGAAACTGGGATACATTTTTCATCAATTTTGGCGGACGATGTTGCTGTCTATGACAGCAACATCTTCCACCAAATTTGTTGAAAAATGAACACCAGTTTAACTTTTAATTTAATTTGAAAGCTACAAATGTTGACATCAGAGTGGTAAGGGATAAGACCTTCCATAGGATGACGACGCAGAATGTATCCATGGATTATTTACAACTCGCACGCTCTGTGTGTGGAATAAATTAATAAAATGGTTGTAAGTACGTGAGTGTATTTTAGATATGAAGAGCTAAGATTTGTGCTACTATTTCTTAACAGGGCTATCACGTAAGTGACTGTAAGTCAGATCTCAAAACAATCCAAAATGATCTCATCACAGATTCGGTGGAGTGCTTCTAGAATAGTCAAGTACGTTATCCAAAACTAACCCCATCAAAATGCACTGGACCTTTTCAGTTTATCTATCAACCATATGACGTCATAATTAGCTACGGGAGGTGTAGGATGACGTAGATAAGTTCGTCTCTAACGCGTAATTGATGACTGACTAAACCGTTGTTGTACGAATTGTATGTCTTTACTATTTAATAAACTTGTTGTTTAATATACAACGGGTTGCTGTTGCTGCCATATGCAACTGTTGGCAGCAATAACACCCAGTCAAATTAGTTTCAAAATACTCAAAAGCTTACCTGTATAGTTTTCTGGAAATTGGTAGTCAGGGAGTTTATGGTGGGTGGAGCTTGGCTAAAGCTGGGCGGGGCATATCCAAAACCGGATTCCGCCATTGATCCCAGCACATCGTGCGATTGGAGAGAATGGGTTTAGAAATCAACGAATCCCGCATATTATGAATAGTCATTGTATCGCCATACATCGTCTCCCACATAGAGGCCAGTATCATAATACTGAAAAAGAAAGTCTTGTGGCAACACCCCCCCCCCCCCCAACGACCATGCCCTAATCAACCCGATATAAGCAGGAGAGCAGAGGCTGCATGATCCTCATACGAATCTGTATGGGACATTGAGGCAACCTGACCGGCACCACAGAATTCATTAGGGCAGATGTTAAAAGCCAACTAAGTTCCATTCATGGCCATATGGGTAAATCACACTTAGATGACATTCAGAGCTTGTCTATTAAAAGTATGTGTGGTTCATGACCCACACGAATCCCACGCAATCGAACCGAACTATGGGTTGTCTTCCATTGGCTTTCGATTTTTCGAACAAATGACTGCTCCTTATAGCTCTAGAATGCATTGTAAAAATTGGTCCACACATATCATATCCTACAGTCTCCACCATCTTTGGGGCTAACTATTAACCTTCATTTGGATTGTTGACCTTCGTACTGGTCACCTATGCGGCTGTACTGGAGGCAGCACACACACACACTATGGACATGGCGATTATGTGTCAAGTAGCTCAAATTAGTCAACACACTCTCCATACATTATGCGTACTGACAATGTTGTGAGTGATCTTCTTCTTCTTCTTCTTCTTCTTCTTCTTCTTCTTCTTCTTCTTCTTGATATGCAGGATACGAACACATTTCTACTATATGAATGCTGTGGTGCAGGTGAACTCCCCAATGCGCCATCCGTTTTTTATGTAATGTAGCGTCCTGTCCGCCAAAATGGTGCTTTTAGGCCCGCTTTCCGCATGCAGCGGGGAATAGTGTAGGCTATACTCTGCATTTTAAAGCCCCTGGTCGCAGGGACATCGGCAACAGCACCCAGTCAAATTAGTTACAAAATATTCAACAACTTAACTGTGTAGTTTTCAGGAAATTGATAATCATGGAGTTCAGTGATGGGCGGGGCATAGCTAAAACTGGAAAGGTCCATTTGTTTGGAAGACATTGCTGTCTTGGCCAACATGGTCTTCTAATCTAACCATTTTCAAAATACTCAACAGTACGTGTTGAGTTATGTCCGAGATGCACTGTATGTTAAATAACTTGGTGGCCCTTTAAGGTGGGTTGTCTTAAGAGCCGGCTTAAGCCTATTTGGGTGTGGGGGTGGGTGTGGGTGTGGTGGGGTGGGAGGCCTTATCAGGTGGGTTAAGGAGCAGAAACGCTGCTGCTGCTGCTTCTGCTACTACTACTACTACTACTACTACTACTACTACTACTACTACTACTACTACTACTACTACTACTACTACTACTACTACTACTAAATTCTATTGAATGTCAAACTTCTGTTGAATATGTTGAAACTGATTTGTCTGCCTAAGGCAGCACCAGCGTCCAGTCAAATTTGTTTCAAAATAATCATCAACCTACGTATATCATAACTGTGACATACTGGGATTTCTGGTTTGGGTAAAATGCGGTAATTGTTTTTGACTCGGGGTCCCTTATTTTTCAGGGCCCCGGGGTTATAGCCCCGTTAGCCCTCGCCTTAATCCGGCTCTGCCCGTCTTAAAGATCCGCCAGCATTTCACACCAAAACCAGGCGAGTGCAATTTGATTATCTTTCAAACGCACCATATCTCTCAAGAGGTGCACACACGCGAGTCAACCCGGACCTGTCGGGGCCTGTAGGTACGGAGACGAGCGTTAAAGCGACTGTCTTTACAACCAGACTACACATAAAAACGCTTCAAGCCATTCGAAAAAATGTTTATGTCAAGGTATTATTATACCCGTACTGTTAGAATGAGAAGAAAATTTAGCGGAGTGTGACAACAGGCACTGGCAGTGTCCCATCAACCGGCTTCTTGTATAACGGACCGACTGACTGCTTGGCTGGCTTGTTTGTAATATTTGGCTTTACTACAAAACGTACACAAAAGACGCGTTTAAAGCAAAAACTGCGCTCAATTGTCGGTTAGTTGTACAGTGATTAGTCTAGCCTGCTTGTATTAAAAAAACAAATATATGTATATACATACGAAACTAGGTCTGTAGGTACAGGTGTGCTAATGAATTAAAAAATTTGAATCTAATTTAAAATCTAGCTAAAGATAATTTCGTTTAAAATATAGAATTACGTGTGATAGTCTATAGTTGTCTAATCGTATGGTATTATGTTAATGACAGTATTTTTAACCTCCCCACCTATGGAACTGGATAGCCTATAGATCGAACGTGGGTATAATGTATTTTTTTAAAACACTTGAATTAGACAAATCTATTTGAATTAAAGGTGTATATTCACACCAGAATGCTTGAAAATAAAATTGCTAAAATTGTATGTTTTTAGACGCTTAAATTGTATGCTTAGATGCAATGAAACGAAATAAATCTTATTATATGATGATTTCATTCCGTATAAATTAATATAATTTTTTAAGTTGTGAAATTGAATTAGAGACACGAGTCCCTAATTCAAATTCATAACTAAATAATTATATTAATTTACACGTAATGAAATCATCATATAATAAGATTTATTTCGTTTCATTACATCGAGGCACACAATTTTAACAATTTTATTTTCAAGCATTCTGGTGTGAATATACACCTTTAATGGCTATTAAATGATTCGATGCAAAGAGTTACATTGCTATTAATTAATTTGATGCAGAGTTGCATCGTATGGACAACGCAGCTGGATTGTTTCATTTAGATAGCAGGGATTATAGGAACGTCTTTTGCGATGAACTAGATGTGCACGAGACAGGCTTAATTAACTATTTACTGCTCACAGACCAGGACAGATAAATTATTTATGAGATAGGCCTAAGTAATATTCTTTTGAATATTTTGCAACTAATTTGACTAGGAACTGTTGCTGCCTATGGCAGCAACAGCCCCCAGTCAAATTTGTTTCTAAATATTCAACACCTTCCCTGTATATTCGTTTTAAAATTGTGACTGACTTTCAAAAGTTATAGGGTTAACATATTGGAAAAGTGAAAACAAATTTACAGAAAGTTAAATTGCTACCAAAGGCAAAAACGATTAGTAAGATTATTTTCAAAATATTAAGAATTCTTTGAATTATTGCTTCTATAGTAAGCATTATCTTCGACAAATAGAATGAAAGGTGTTAATAACGATATCGAACTATGAACTGTGCCACGCGAGTTATTGATTGATTCAGACATAGTCATTGCATCAATGAAGATACCAAGTGACGTCACTCAACTGAAGGATTTAAATGGTAAATAAATATATTTCTAATTTGTATATTATCGTACTCCTAATCGAACACTAGAGGTGTGGCTTCGCGAATACCTACATCCGTGTTCCGAGTTCTCTACCTTACTTCATTATTGGCCATAATAAACACTACCAACACCACTGGTGTTTTATTGGCGTGTATTATTAGCTGTAGGACACTAATTAAACTACAAGCAGCAGCGGCAGAAGCAACAACAACAACAACAGCAACAGCAACAGCAACAACAAAAACAACAAAAACAATAACACATGTTGTTGTTGTTGTCGTTAGTGGTTGGCACGGTCAGTGTTTCGTCACACATCGTATCGTATAGGAGCATCATGACTTTCAGCGTCGCGAATCAACAGTCTCGAGAACCACGGGAAAGCTATGTTTCTTGTGTCACTGGGATTTACAATGTCAGTTGAACTACAGAGAAGTGAGCACAATATTCTGCTCTTACTCAGCTTCTCCTCTCTCCAAAGAAAGGTAGCATCATTACTAACCTTCTTTGTGGCAGATATGTAAATAAATGTCTGTGAACTCGGTTTTGGTTGATTCATGAAGATCAATTGTAGCTTTCCGCTGTCTTGCAGCTATTGTAAGCAATTGACCTTTCCAGTTTTAGCTATGCCCCGTCCATCCCTAGCTAAGCTCCACCCAAAGGTTAAAGACAGACTATATCCAGTCATCACGTCACTTAGTCGATTATGATGTCATATGAGGTCATATGATGGATGGATAAACTTGGAAAGGTTCATTCATCAATAGAGCCTTTTCTTCGTTGATAAAGTCCGCGTCATCTGCATAGTTCACTTCTGGTGGCGTATTGAATATGAGGTTGCTCTTGTGTAATGTCCAAAAACAGACGTTAGAGCTATAAATTATCTTTAAAAGCCGCTCTACTAGATTCTTTCTATCATGCAAGATATGGTCGCATCCGACAGAACTTGCCTAATGCTGTTTAAAAGCTTCCTTGGCGTAAGTTTGGAGAGATGTGATGATGGTGTTCTGTTATTAGACAGTGCAATAAGTGTGTCTTCTCACACAGGCCATAGTATCATCTATATGGAAGTGGTGTTCAACGGCAGAGTTGGGTTTGTGCAATGTGTGCGGAGATGGTATCACTTACGTTGATGGGTTCGTTGGTGACGCCATCTGGGCCCTACAAAATGGCCGCGCAGGTTGGCCAGATGATCTGGCCAACATGTGCTGCCATTTTGTAGGGTCATCATTGATTTGCTAGTCTATGTTTCTGTTATTGGGGGTTTCAAGGATCCTTGCCTCTAGTTACAGTTATCCAGTGAGATATATATCGACTGCCAAAATATCAGTACACTCAAAACACTAACCAAAAGATATCCTATCCTACATATTTCAAAGCTATCCGGGTAGTAGAAGCGGTGACACTAAGCATCTGTCAAAAAAAGTTAGAATGACAACACTAAACTAAGAATGAACCGCAACAACACCCTGTGCTGAATCAGGGAAATTTGAAAGGAGTGCAGATCAAAAGGGCAGATGACATGGTAAATGACATCACTTCCACTAATGATTGTCATAAAGGATTCAGAGCAGCAAACTCATTAAAGAGTCACACCGCAGCGACCACTCGAGGTGCGCTTCTGCGGTGGACTCGTCATCGGCTCTCACCAGGCAAAAACTGGCGGACAAATTAGTGAATGGGTCGAAGAATAGTTCACAGATGCAGAAGATAGTGCAAGACTCCCGCTTGGCGACCAGATAAGACGTCGCCAAACTCCAATGAGAGCTGCTATCGCTGGCCACAGAACCTAATCTGAAACTCAGTAGGCCTACATTACGAACTGTACAGCACGGCCCCAGCTTGTACGAGGATAGCGGAACAGGCGTCGTAAATGTTTAGGCATGCTCTTCGAATGCCAGAGAATATGTCCGATATGTAAGCAAATTAGAGCTTTCAGCACTGGATGCCAACAACAAGACAACTAAATAAGAAAACGAATCTAAAGTAACAGATTGGATGCTCGTAAAGGGCAAGACACGTCGTAGAGAAGGTTGAATGAAACTGGTTACGTCTAGGGAAAGTTTCCACTATTTTTTTCTTCTTTTTCTACAGAAAACAGTCATTTGTCACAATGGACCTTTCCGGTTTTAGCTATGCCCCGCCCATCTCTAGCTAAGCTCCACCCACACCTCGCTCGTGCTGGGATCGATCGATCTCTGAACACCCTGACTATCAATTTCCAAGAAACTACACAGGTAAGCTGTTGAATATTTTGAAACTAATTTGACTGGGTGCTGTTGCTGCCTAAGGCAGCAACGGCGCCAGGTCAAATTAGTTTCAAAATATTCAACAGCATGTTTACTAAATAGCAAAGAATTACAAAGACATGCAATTCATACAACATGTCGGACCATTTGAGATTTGGTGACGGTCTATATGGAACCCTTTGTGACGTAATGATTATGACGTCATCATACACGCGCTGAGCTGATTATGACGTCATACCAGGTCTGACGATGGATGGATACTCTGGAAAGGTGAATTCGCTGGATCCTGTGACACATCTTGATATTTGATGATCATTAGCCACCCGCCGAGTGGTAGTTATACTTATGCTTACAATGGCATTAATGGACTTGGGGAGAAATTCACCGTCATTAGTATGGCTGTGCGTGTTTGCAATAGTGTGTTAAGGCTCGCCAATCAGGCGACTTAAAAAACTATATTAGCATAAACAAAATCGCTAATGTGACTTGTGGGCCATAAGGTCCTTTAACGAGCATTGAGACAGCTTTGTGATAGATCATCAATCCTGATAAAGTGTGCTACTGGGCCAATACCGGCTCGAATCGGCCCACTGCCGGCCCAGAGATTTTACCATCCAGCCGACTCTGCAACTATATTTGCTCACATCCAGATACCTGGACGGCATAGGTATTATTATTATCTACTAAAATATTCCACATAACTCACACGTGCGTGCCAGACATATAAAAGTCAGTTGACTTCTATCTTGTTAGACTAACGAAACACAGACTAAAAACTCTAAAACATCGCTCGCCCTTACACGAACGCGTACACAACATTGCCTCAGGGGTAGCATAAGTGATAAATGAACTATACATTAGTACATAGCATCTCTTTGAAGGCTTATACAATATGTTTATTCGCGCGAGGACAGACGTTTTAAGTGTCCAGTTATAACTATAATGTGTACTGAGTCGGTTAACTTTTACTTTCATACTGAATTTATAGGCATATGTTTGCAAACGATCCTATTACGAAAGCTCTTGAATATTTAGAAGACAATTTGACGGAAATTTGTCGGCTGCTGGCAATAACGGTGATAACTGTCAGTCATACTGTTTTCAAAATAATGATATTCAGCATAATTTCGATCAGATCGCTTAATAAATAACATCAAAAATATCTATTTAGAGCGAGACCCACCTGATAAGTTTTATTTTCTTTATAGACGTTCGTATACGTTCTTGATACGTCGTGACCTGAGGGGATCTATACCTGAACGCGAAAATCATTCATTTAAAACACGGATCGAGCTTACTATATAAAAATATAAATCTATCCCAGTCAGTATCTAATCTTTAACTCTTCAAATACCAATGACACAATTTCAAGAAAACTATACAGGAAAGCTGCTGAATATTTTGAAACTAATTCGACTGGGAACTGTTGCTGCTTAATCAGCAACCGCTCCACAGTCAAATTAGTTTCAAAATATTCAACATAATTTCTGTTATATCGAAATGAATTTGCCATTCCTGGTCTGCATGGTTTAAAGGGTACACGGACATGCGTGTACGCATCACAAAACCGACCATCGGCCAATATCCAGCGGCTGAATCTCTCCACCCAAACTTTCCTTCTTAACTCATGAAAACCAAAATATTCCCTTATTGAATGTCCATTTGCAGGCTAAGAGAAGACTATTTCTTGAAAATTTTACCACTTGAATGACTAGCTGGGTTAGCGAGCCAGTCATTTCAGCTGTAAATTTTCAAAAATAGTCTTCTCTCGGCCTGCAAATGGATACTCCTCAAGACAAATGCAGATGCAGACTTTGGCTGTATTGATCGTGAAAGGGTTACTATATTGGGGTCGGGTGGGAGGGATGACAGCCTTGTAGGTAAGCCTAGATCTTGAAATTGATATTCTGGGAATTCAGCGTTGAAAGGGTTAATGTACGGAGGGTATCCTAATGACTGCGCGCTTTTGTTAACTTGATAATTAGGCAGCTGTGTAAATAGTCATTTTCTAAACGTAACAGCCCCACCTAGGCGTGAAGGATCGTGTGGTACAGTTACTGGTACCAGTACATTCATAATTATATGTTTATAATATTTGTAAAAGAACCACAATAAATAATATGAACATGTTAACGACTTACATTAAGAGCAAATAGATTAATGTTTTCGCCAGAAAAATGCAGAATCATTTATGCAACAGGCGGTTGAATAAGGGTGTGGTTGGGGCGGGGTGGTGACAATTTACCAATGAATTGGTGAGGGAGTGACATTTTATACTACAGGAACGGGTGGGGGGGCAAGGGAGACGATGGCCCCACTCCAGGGTTTTCCTCTCACATTGTATATCCCCATAGCGCATCTCGGTCTTGGCCTCACATACACTTCAGTCCCACCCACCTACCCCTCCACTCCCACCTAAGTACGATTACATAATTTCCTTGTATGCGATGGAAACAATAGCAGGAAAGTAATCTAATGTACAATTTCCCATCGGTATATGTTGATGGAACTGAATGGGTTTTTTTGTGTTCCGGTCACCGCGGAACGGCCCGTTCCCGATCTGAATTGATCAACCTGCTAATTACCTACATAATGGAAGATTCTACAGCTTGCTAATTACACACAGCAAAGCAGGGCACAAGATACATTTCCAATTTAACCATCCATCATATGACGTCATAATCTAGTCCGTCTTAAACGCTTAATAGCCTGACACGTTGTACGAATTGTGTCTTTACTATTTAATAAACATTCTGTCGAATATTTTAAAACTAATTTGACTGGGCGCTGTTTCTGCAATAGGCTTAACTGTATAGCTTTCTGAAATTTGGTAGTCATGGAGTTCAGAGATCGATCGAGCTCAAGATGTCGCCATAACAGCATCCCCGTCGCCATAACAGCATCCCCGTCGCCATAAAACATCGTCGTGTCGT
>CM067362.1:102181219-102202858 GCA_034401795.1 Chaetoderma sp. LZ-2023a | reverse complement strand
GAACCTGACGATATGCTAGCAGAGCTTGAGAGACTATCTACCCTGCAACAAAATATCTTACAAATAAAGCAAAATGATATCAAAAACAGTTTAGATAAATTAAAAATATTAGTCACCAAGTCCTGATGGCATCCAACCGCGTATCCTAAAAGAACTTATTAATACCTTAGCCCACCCGCTCAAAATATTATTTCAAAACTCATTGAACTCCAGTAGATTACCAACACCATGGAAGCAGGCCAATATTACACCTATATTTAAAAACGGAGACAGAAAAGTCACAAGCAATTATAGGCCAATAAGTCTGACACGTGTCGTCTGCAAAGTACGTGAAGGTTTAATTAGAGACAGTATCATCCAACATATGAAAACGATTGGCTTATTTAGTAAATGTCAATTTGGTTTCATCCCAGGTAGGTCCACCACACTGCAGTTTTGACGGTAGTGGATAAATGGTTACAAATATTGGATAGTGATGG
Organism: Chaetoderma sp. LZ-2023a; assembly: GCA_034401795.1. Taxonomy (NCBI): domain Eukaryota; kingdom Metazoa; phylum Mollusca; class Caudofoveata; order Chaetodermatida; family Chaetodermatidae; genus Chaetoderma; species Chaetoderma sp. LZ-2023a. The sequence goes on along the minus strand of CM067362.1, from coordinate 102,202,379 downwards.
TGGTGTGGTGGACGTTGCATAATTTTATTTTTAAAGGCATTTAACAAGGTTCCCCATCGTAGACTTGTACATAAAGTGAATCTATATAACATCAACCCATAGATTATTAAATGGATAGAAAGCTTCTTGTCACAGCGTAGCCAGAGAGTAATCATTAGTGATGAACCCTCAGAATAGAAATCAGTATTTAGCGGGATACCACGGGGATCAGTTTTAGGACCAGTGTTGTTTGTTTTATATATATATGACTTACCTAATGTGATAGCTAACAATAGTGAAATATACCTGTATGCGGATGACACAAAACATTTTCATGACATAAAATCCAATGATGATGCTAACGAAATGCAACAAGATGTATACTTGTTGAACGAATGGACCAGTAAATGGTTACTTCAATTCAAAGCTGATAAGTGTAAATCTATGCGAATTGGCAAAACCAATTTACAAAATCATAGCTATATTCTTGGTAAAGACGGGTCCCCTATTAATCCAACCGAGGAGTTATTATTGATGATAAACTATGTTTCGAGAAGCACATAGTAGATAAAGTCAAACAACTAAACCCAAAAGAAGACAGAACTCATTTCCTAGTAACATGTCCACAGTTAATGAACACTAGAGCACCATATCTAGCTGATATCTACAGTCATATGTCATGAAACAGTAGCACCCACATTCAACAGCTTAATAGCCGATCTAGAAAACATCACTCAACTCGACCTCTCAAAAACCTTCAATTGTATGAACATCAAGCTGTCCTCAGAGAGATTTATCAAGCCGTCAAAAATCACACGTTCCCTATGCTATGCCCTACACCTCAAACGATCTGAGCTACTAACTCAGTGAATATAGACGCACTAACTCTTCTGTCGCTGCTTTGTGCATTATGTTTGCTGCATGTTAACCCTGTACACAATATACGCTGTACAATAAACACTCACTTTCTCTAGATGTGGGACCAATCCCATTGAAATAGCAATACGGACATATCGTTATGGGTTAGTCATCCTCGATATTACAAGTTACAACTTGTATACCGCTGTGTATAGGTTGGGCTAATTTCGGATTTCATGAACCGTACAGTTAATATTCGTATATTCGTATGTTTTTAAAATAGACATTGAAATACAAACTTTATTCGTCACTACTTACCCTGCTGGAGTAGGGGTTAGCCCATCGAGGCTGGAGTTACCGATACAGATGCAGATACAGATACAGGTATGGCTCTACACTTCGCTGGTTAGATCTATACTTGAATATGGGAATGGTCCATGGACACCTATTTTTAAAAAGGATTGGGTTATTCTTGAAAACGTGCAGCGAAGAGCCGCCAAACTTATACCCGTTATAAGAAAGAGAGAAAGATAGACACGGAATGTAGCACAAACCCTTAAGCCTTCTGGAATTACGCTAAGAGCAAGTCATATCTCTAAGAGAGCATTGGAAACTTAATATGTCCAGATTATGGGATTACTGCCAAAACTAATACAGAAAAAGCACAAGTACTAAATAACGTGTTTGCCAGCGTCTTTACGAAAGAAAACTTTGACAAAATCCTGGAACTCCATGATAGAAACGACGGAACCGTCCTAGCTGACATACTAATTACGCCACTTGCAGTCGAGAATAAGCTCAGACAACTAAAGCCAAATAAAAGTACAGGAGCAGATGATATTCCACCTAGGATTTTGAAGGAGGCTGCCAAAGAACTCAGCATACTAGTGAGTAATCTTTTTAACAAATCTTTAGAAGGTGTGATTCCGGACTTATGGAAAGCAGCCAATGTAACTTGTATTTTTAAGAAAGGAACAAAGCAGGATCCTGGTAACTACAGGCCTGTTAGCTTGACCTGCATTTTATGCAAGGTATTAGAATCGTTTGTTCATGACGCTATTTTGGATCACTTAGAAATGAGTGATCTATTATCTAAGTGTCAACACGGATTCAGAACTAAAAGATCGTGTAAGACCCAGCTGTTGGAATACATGGAAGGAGTAACCCAATTATTGGATGCCAACGAACCAGTAGATGTGATCTACCTCGATTTTAAAAAGGCATTCGACACGGTTCCACATGAAAGATTTCTCACTAAACTACAACCGAAAGCAGAGAATGCAGGTTAATACCGCAATGTCTGAATATAAAGATGTAACTAGTTGAGTGCCAGAAGGCAGCGTTTTAGGTCCAGCATTATTTGTACTATTTATTAATGATTTACCTGACTGTATTGAATGTATCTGCAAAATATTTGCCGATGATACTAAAATAATTGGGAACCCAGAAACAACTGACATACAGAAGAACATTGACTCAACTTGCAAATGGGCATTAGTTTGGCAACTCAGGTTCAATTCAACCAAGATTCATATACTCCATCTCGGGGAAAAACAACCTGAACTGCAATATGTCATGACAGACACTGACAGCCACTCGCCTATATCAAGGACAATATGCGAGAAGGATCTTGGGGTCTATATTGACGAGAAATTAAACTTCGATAAACATATCAACACTATTGTAAACAAAGCCAACAGCATACTGGGCATCAGAAAGAGAACATTTAGTCACATGGACACAGCTACTTTCCTGTTACTGTGCAAAACATTAGTCAGACCCATCCTGGAGTATTGCAACTCGGTCTGGTCATCACATCTTGTAAGACAATCAAAGGCAATAGAAAATGTCCAAAGATGGGCTACCAGATTACCTGCAGCATTAAAGAGCTTCAGCTACGAAGACAAACTCCAGGAGCTCAACTTGTATTCTCTAAAGTATTGCCAGACTCTAGGAGATTTAATTGAAGTCTACAAACTCACGCATAATATGTACAATGTCGATCCAGAAAAATCTCTGGGAAACCTACAAACAGCATAACACGGGGCCACAAATACAAAATAAGAATAGACCACTGCAAAATAAGTACGCACAAAGTTTTCTTTACATACAGTACGATTATTGCATAGAATAAATATACTTCTAATGATTGGACGTGTTATCTGCGCCAACATATCCTCCAAGTAATGCAGTCATTAAAAAATGTATTGTGATAACAAATCCAATTATAGATGTATGTTTATAGCTAGTCACACTAGACAGACTTGGTGTGTGAGTCTTCCTGGTAGGCGGCACACCACAGCTGACCTAAGTGGAAGCTGACTATGTGTCTTGGTTGTAGGCGGCACACTGCAGCTGACGACCTGGACATTGTCACCTAGCCTGTCAAAAACTGTAAATAGTTGTAAATCTTGTAGCATAATTATAGGTAGCATACACATAATTTCCTTTTTCGCCACTTCTCTTTCACGCATGCAGTATGTAAAGTAGTATTGAATCTGCCGGGACACAAAGAAGCCAATGGCTTATGTCCTTTGGAATGATGATGATGATGATGATGATTATGCAGAAAGGTTAAAGTCTCTAAGTCTACCAACTCTTTACTACCGTCGATCACGTGGAGACATAATAGAAACCTATAAATACCTTCATGGCCTAAGTATCACGTCAAAAGTCCATTTATAAAGCTATATATATATAAACAAAGCAGCACTCGGGCCATAGTTTGAAACTGATTAAGAACAGAAGTAGCAAACTGGTTATGCAAGATTTATATTAAAACTGTGTTACAAAAAGCTGGACTAGCTTACCAGAAGACATAGTCACTGCCATAAGTCTAAACGTCTTAAAAAACAGACTAGACTCATATTGGTCTGAATTCTGGTATTTTCAACAACCTGTGCAAAATCATTATCTTGCTTCTACTTCAAAACATATCATGGACTAGCTACCAGTTAAGTATCCACAGTCTACCTCCAGGCATTAGCCTATATATGTAGAATATGATAAGTATAAGTATACGTATGATCCGCAGGTCAATGGACTTCCTCAATCCAAGCAGATTCGGTCTACTCTACAAAAGCATACACAACTCCACTTGGAATATGGACATGCTGTCTTGTCACCTTTATTCAAGAAAGCTATACACATTCTCGAGAATGTTTAACGTTGAGAAACTATAAGACCATCCCAGCACTAATGGATATGCAGTATGAAGGCCGTCTGAGATTTCTGAAACTGTCAAGTTTAATTTATCAACGCCTACATGGTGACCTTATTGAGGCCTACATATATACGTATGACATATGGAAGGTAGAATCTGAAAGCATTCTGCAATCCCACAAATGTAACCTAACGTGTGGCAAAGCTCCACAAGCAGTGGTTCACCAGTGACACCAGAGAAAGGCTCTTCAGCATTCTGCTTAACAACCACTTGAACAGTTTTCCCAGACACCATCGTAACGACTCCAAGTCTCAATGCTTTTAAAAGAGATTTAGAGAAACACTTGGGCAACATGGCATACACAACGCAGTTCCCACATTCAATCCGTCTGCATCCAAAGCAGTGTATGATAGAGATGAGTCCTCCTTTTCTGACACCCAGGTACCAAACGTAACACGGACATGGATAACACTACCCAGATGGATAATTTGTCATAAATAGGACAAGGAGCCAGTGCAAAGAATGGACACAGAAGAAACTGAAGACAGGCTGCATGATGTCTCGCTTATCAGACAGAAGAGGACTATGTAACTATGTATAGTTATTCGCGTTGTTATTATGAATATGTAGATTTCCTCCAGAGATTTTCAGGTCCCGCTCACCTTTGTTTTGAACACGTTGTAGATCATGTCACATCGTCTCAGATCTTACTATTCATTGATCTCTATTGTTGTCAGTCGAATATCCAGTCATCTCTGTATCGAATGATTATCGATCAGGCCTGTGTAATTATTGCTTTGAGTGATCACGCTCGATTATTTAAAAATAATCGTGAATACTCGAGTAATCATCCTCTGAGCAGATTACTAAGACATAGCAACAATAACCTATAAATGACAAAAGATGCAATGATTTTTAGAAATGTCCATATCCAGGGTAAAAAGAACCCCATTTTTAATGCACCACTGGAATGCCTGGCTCGGTGCTCGAGCCAGTCATTCAAGTGATACATTTTCAAAAGAATAGTCTTCTCTTGCCCTGGAAATGAACATTCTTTGATCAAAATATAAATTTTCTGGACTGGTTGTATCAAAGAGTAATTATAAGGTAAGTTTTGAAATATTTTATGCAGTATAAATTATTCACGATTTTTCGATTATTTAATTTTTAATCATACAATTCACGATTTAAAAAATAGTCGTGATTTTTGATTTAGTGACATAATCGCACAAGCCTGACTAGATTTTGGAAACCAGTAGCGCAATATATTTTATGATGTCTAATGGTGTCTTGTGATGTTTCTGTGAACTCATCGGTTTCCTTCATGATTATTCGTGTATGGTAGAGATGAGTTCTTCTTTTCTGACACCTTGATACCAAACGTAACATAGACAACGATAACACTACCCAGGTGGATAATTTGGCATAGATTGGACAAAGAGCGAAACAGAAGCAAACTACAATCGAATTTACCATTGTTACATACACATGACATCACAGAACATGTACCTGAGCTACATCTTGGCAAAAGATAATCTATAATCACTGACACAGCGGAATAAGCAATGTCAGTCTTGTCCAAATTGAAAACAATGTAAAGGCGAGTATGGAATCCTGATATAACTACAGCGATGAAAAGAAATAAGATAGCGAATTGTAAGTATAGAAGAGCTGGGAGACCTAGGGATCAAGTACACCAAGCTGTAGTGAAAGGAAAATACAAAGACACATATTCATGTAGAATCCAAAGTTAGTAGCACATTATTATATGGGCAGCGGAGGCATTTGCCCCCGACCCCAGATCTTGATCAGCCCCCAAATTCTTCTATAAATAAATCTGTTTTGTGTGAATGATGTGTTTTACGCAGTTTCTCCTTTTACAAAGGAGAAAATCTGTCTGGACATGATGTCCAGGGAGCTATTTCGTTTGTAAAGAGGGAAACTGCATAAGGTGAATAGAATGATAGTTCAATACATGTTCACAATCATATTATCTGTCTTACCATAGATACTATTTTTTCATTTGACTGCTTGATTATCTCCAAGAATGTTCTAAATTACAGTAAAATAAAAATCAATATTTCCACTCAGAAGACTGGAAATCGTATCTCAGCAGTTTTAAATTCACACAATTTCTCTGGGGGAGCACACGCACGCAAGCACGCACTCACTCACTCACTCACTCACTCACTCACTCACTCACGCACGCACGCACGCACGCACGCACGCACGCGCGCGCGCGCGCACGCACGCACGCACGCACTCCCTGAAACCCACCACCCCTTTTTGGGAGGGGACACCTCCCAGAGTCTCTCCCAGACCTACTCCAAGGGCCACGCCTTCAATAATTTCTGGATCCGCCTCGGAATGGAATAGATATTCCATTACAGACTTACAATGATCGTCTTATTGTCTATTATACATTGTTTCAGTATTATTCTTTAATAATGGGTTCCTTTTATGTTTGAGTTTTCTGATGATGTGTGATGACAAGCTGTAGTGGCGAGTGGTCATTCAGTGTCCATCAAGCCCATGTGAAAAACTAGTTAGTTCAAGTTATTCTCTGTATGGAATGTGTACGATATAACCTTATAACATATAACCTTATGTGCATCCCTTGTAGTAAGGCGAGGGAGGGGTGAGGTGTTTGATGTTGTCTTATTTGTCGATTATATATTGTTTCAGTATTATTCTTATTAAAGAATGTTTCTTTTGTTTTGAGACTTTTCTGATGTTTTAGGAGTCAGATGGTTCATGGTTGTATTGCAGTTTATTATCATTTTTTCATCTTCTAGATGCTCTCAGATGGCACCACCTGCACTTCCAGAGGTAAATATGGCCCTTCAGTTGGCTGTTAAATTATTCTATTTCAAGCAATGTCAGTCTTGTCCAAATTGAAAACAATGTAAAGGCGAGTATGGAATCCTGATATAACTACAGCGATGAAAAGAAATAAGATAGCGAATTGTAAGTATAGAAGAGCTGGGAGACCGAGGGATCAAGTACACCAAGCTGTAGTGAAAGGAAAAATACAAAGACACATATTCATGTAGAATCCAAAGTTAGTAGCACATTATTATATGGGCAGCGGAGGCATTTGCCCCCGACCCCAGATCTTGATCAGCCCCTAAATTCTTCTATAAATAAATCTGTTTTGCGTGAATGATGTGTTTTATGCAGTTTCTCCTTTTACAAAGGCATGTCCAGACAGATTTTCTCCTTTTAAAGCTGCTGGTTAAATCATGCTGTTGACAACTACTGGCTTGATCGAATCAAGAAGCGGGTCAATTTATATCCATCAATGAAAATTTTCCACCACAAAGCTTACTTTTATGCAGCACGTGCACTGGTTGCAACTGCTACGAATAGTCTAAGTAATGCTTACAGCGCAGTAACTCTTAAGCATGAAGTACCCCAAATGGTACAAAATCAGATGACAAATGCTTATTGGTGCAGGACTGTGATGAGACTATTGATCATTTCCTGTTATGCCGGTCTACGAGTCAGCAAATCAGAGAGCCAGGTTTACCTATGCCCCGCCCATCTCCAACTAAGCTCCACCGACGCCCCCACACATGTCGGGATCGATCGATCGATCCCTGAACTCCATGACTATCAATTTCCAGAAAACTATGCACGTAAGCTGTTAAATATTTTGAAACTAATTTGACTAGGTGCTGTTTCTGCCTATAGCAGCAACAGCGCCCAGTCAAATTAGTTTCAAAATATTCAACAGAATGTCTATTAAATAGTAAAGACATAATTCGTACTACTTGTCGGACTGTTAAGCGTTAAAGACAGACTATTTCGAATCAATCATGCTGTCATGACTACACGTCGCGTGGCTGATTATGACGTCATATGAAAGGCCCCATTATTCAAGAATCTGTGCTGTGAAAAAGTATGACCACAGTCGAGGTCGTAGATTTACTGATGTCAAGTAACACATCCCCAAAACAGTTTAGATCTTCTGGGTCGATAATAACGCGTATTGATTCGTTTCTTAGTGGAGTAATTTCGCATTAGTTCAGAGGTTTGTTCAGTTGTGTTGGCTCAATGAAATGCATTGCTACTATCGTTATTACTAAGATATGCCATTCATGACGCAATTGATTATGTCGTCAGGCTACTTGTGACGTAGTTGATTATGACGACATACGATTGATCGGTAAACTGGATTCCTCTATTGATATTCTTGGAATTCAGCGTTCAAATGGTTGAAATATGAAGCGTAACGCATTTCATTGACAACCCCTGATCTAATGGGAGATTACTCCGCTAAGAAAAGAATCAATGCACGTTATTATCTCCCTTACAGGACTTTGAGCAGATATCCGCGATTCAAGATTAAAATTTTTGTTTATAAAATTCCAGTATCACAATTATAAGACGGTTATACAGGTGCCTAGGCAGCAACTGCTCCCAGTCAAATTAGTTTCAAAATATTCAACAGCACATTCCTTGTATCGAAAGAAATGTGTCGTTTCTGGAGTGTGTGTGTGTGTGTGTGTGTGTGTGATATGGTCAGGGTAGGCCTACTTGTTTCTAACTGGGTTCTATTTCTAATAATTGCTCCTTTTTGCGTTCTCATGCACTCCTCGTTTTATTTTGTTTTCATCATCAAAACATGTTTATTTCCATAGACACACCATTTTACACATTGTTAGAAGATTTTTATTAGAATGCAGCAGAAATAAGAATCTTTTATCTACTTGTTTATTTGTCATGGGATTCCCGAAAAACGTGTCTTCACCATTATTTTTTTTCTGGAGCGAAAGTCATAGGATCGAAGACGATCAGATACCGTCGTAGTTCTGACCGTAAATTATGCCGACTAGCAATTCGCGTCCATAAAAATGTTCATAACTGATAAAGAAATGGGACAAACTCTTCCAGCTTTCGGCGTGGGACGACACATGCCAGTTCATGTCAAACACGGCATGTTGATTTCCACACCGTGAAAACAATTTTTTGATGGATACGCATAAGCGCCATCGGGTGCTTTTATTTGCTTTCAGATCAAAATTGATTTTTTTTCCCACTCACATACCCAATCCAAACACGGCCATAGGTTTATTTATGGTACAAACTAAAATAATTTGAGCGATTTATGATGTGCAAAACAATCCTTATTTTCACTGTACACATCAGATTTACTAATTTATATATCAAAAGATGCAGGATTTTGATTTTGAAAATGGTGTTGCTGCTTTCTATGTATACCGGTTATCACGACAAAAATAACATAGATTTACTACGATAACTTAACCAATTGAACCTGAAAGGCCATAACACCAGATTCCTTGACGACTTTATAAATATCCTCTTGAATATTTTGAAACTAATTAGACTGAGAGCTGATGGCAGCAACAGACTCCTGCCAAATTAGTTTCAAAATACTCAACAGCATACCTTTCCGATGGTTTTAAAATTGCGATTCTGGGAACTCGGGGTTCAAAGGCTTAAGTTGTGGTCCCATTTTAGCGGTGTTTGTATCATTATTTTTCTAACAAACTCTCCTGTTGTCATATCATAGACAGTGATGTCATATAACGATCTTATTGCTATGTACAATTTACATACATCCCTGTTAGAAACTCTTACCTAAGTACAAAAAACCTGTCCCCAAACAGATACTGGGTATTTTACAAGCGGTCAATTTATTTGAAGCATTTCAAAAAGTTCAATGCTTGTATTATTGCACCGAATACTTGCTAATTGACCTTTCCACTGTATCCGTACATCATATGACGTCATAATAAACCACGTGGCGCATAGAATGCCGCCACAAATTAATGACGTCACTATGACGTCAAGAATGACGTAGATAAGTAGGCCTACGTCTCGAACGCGTAGTTGAAGACGGACTATGCGTTGTTGGACGACGCGTTGTTGTCTTTGCTATTTAATAAATATTCTGTTGCAACTAATTTGATTTGTCAAATTAGGCCGTGATTAGCAAAACTGGAAAGGCTCATACTAAGTAGAAGTCATTTCCTGACAAAAGCTTTACATTCATATGCAATCGGAGAAACGGCCCATACCCTGTTAAAAACGATACTCGGACCATATATATATATATATATATATATATATATATATATATATATATATATATATATATATATATATATATATATATATATATATATATATATATATATATATATATATATATATATATATATATATATATATATATATATATATATATATATATATTTATATATATATATATATTTATATATATATATATATATATATATATATATATATATATATATATATATATATATATATATATATATATATATATATATAGTACCGCCCATAAATAACTTAGAATGTTTACAAAACCAAAGAAACAACCCAGAAACCATGTTAGTTAGTAAGAACTGTTCTGTGGAATATTTTGACCATAATTGGATAGGAAGATATCGCTAATGTCGTCCAATACAACGCATGAATCGAGTTTTAGCTATGCCCGCTAGAATCTCTAGTTACACTCCTATCAAACGTCGTCTATGTTAGAATCGATCCATACCATGCACTCACTGACTATCAATTTCCAGAAAACTATACAGGTAATCTGTTGACTATTTTGAAACTAATTTGAATGGGCGAAGCTGAGATTTTAGGAAAAGATTTCGAGAGCATCCAAAAATGTGAGAATAAATGGCTCATGAAAGGAAATCCAAGCACCAGGATGTGCTGTGCTCATGCTCACCACCAACAAATCGCAATCCGGTCCAATCGACTGCAATAACCACGGTCGTGTACTAGAGAAACCAACATCGACCAGCTATAGACCAGTAGAAATTGACGAGAAAATAGGCGCACCCGGACATTTTAGTTAACATCCACATTTTGGTGTCAGATTCTTCATATGCCTGCCTTAAGTGCATACAGAAAATTCTCACAAATTCTCACTCGGGGAAACATGTTTTTTTAACCCGTATAACATGACGTGCGAAATACGAAAAAACATGTGTAATTTAGTAAGTATTATGTTAACTACTCCTGAAATTAGTCTTACCGATAACTATTGGTGCTAACAGTAACCCATGCTATATTGCCGTATTTGACACACTCTCTACTTAAAATAATTTCATGTATAATAAAACAAAATAGATTTTTAGCGTTAAACATCTATATAGTAGCAACCTCTGTTTTTCTGGCAAAACGAATGCCTAAGAATAGCGCTATATGCAGCGATTTAAAATGTTTCTTCAAATATTTGATGGTCAGGCAATCAGACGTATTTAAACTAGTTACTGCCCGAAGCTTCGTCGCTCGGACTAAGCGCACCCTATGACCAAGTCATTGCTTTCCAGAGAGCTGTAGTCGGAAGCGCATCTGTTGAAGAACTATGTCCTGGGCTCATAGAGAAGAGGAAATGGGGTAGGTTCTGCCAATGGGTTGCTGACAACTTTGATTACAACGAGGATACCATTTCTGGTCATGATACAACTCATGTGATGAGGATTATTGCATGTCAAACAGTGACTGAATGCAGAGCAGATCCTGTAAAAGCAATATGTCGTAGAAATTTAACGGCTGATGAAATCAAACAAGCCGAGGATTTTGGTGCTTTTATTCTACCAACCAATGTCCAACTAAATCACTAATGTCAGATGTGAAGATCAATGAAGTTAAGCCTATCAGCTTATCTATTGATAAGTATAGCAGATTAGACACACTGTGGCTGTACTCTAGCATTCTCACAGCTCAACCACCAAACTGGCCGGGCTTTATGTCTGAAGTAACTACAGTTGACAATTTCCACTGTACTGCAATAGTTTACAACCGCATGGTTCCTTTGAATCCAGGAACAAATGAAGATATTTATAGTAATGTGATGTTTGTGCAGTCACAAGCCAGAAAAGCAGGGATGTGTTGTGCAACCATAACAATTGACCAACCGTTGTACTTGAAAAGCTACAAAATTAAGCAAGGCAACTCCATCCGGTTTGCGAATATGTACATACGTCTGGGTGGTTTCCACCAACTAATGTATTTTCTTGGCGCTGCAAGGGTGTAAGATCATGGAGGGGAGTGGGCTTGATGATTTGTGGGCAACTGTCTACGCTAGGAACTCTCTCCCCAAAATGATGGAGGGAAAGGCCTACACAAAGACACTGAGGGCATGTCTCATGACAGATGCTGCACTGCATCTTCTGTTAATTGAACCACAAGATGATGGATTTTTTAACGACGGTACAGCTGACAACATCTCATGTAACACATATGATGAATCTGTACTCTCCGAGTTGCAAGATGAAGACAGCGACGTTGATGATGATAGTTATAGCTTATCAAATGAACAGCCAACCGAAGACGAAATTGCTACAACACATGAAACTCAACACCATATGGCAACAGATGGCATGTGGTCACAGCTACACAATCTATGTAACGAACTCATGTCACATGATATCTCACCAGATGATGTTTGTAACAATGAACATTTGCAACATCTATGTAAGCAAGTTTGTGATTTGAGGGAAAATATAGAAAAGTCCAGAACAGGCAAAATATGGTCTTTATTCATGGACTTTGTAGCAATTGTAAGGTTGTTCATCAGAGCTGAACGTACTTGTGACTGGCGACTCCATCTGAAAGCTACAAGCTAATGTTGCCATTCTTTGCTGCCACTTGGCATAACAATTACACGAAATGTTGTCGCCTTTATCTTCAAGATTCTCTTTTCAACAATGCCCCTGCCTTGAAGGGCCCATGCACGAAGGATACTTTACTGTCCGTAGAAATGAAAAAGTGTATTGTAGTGGTACATGGTCGGATATGACCATTGAGTAGTGCCGTATGAGAGCTGGAAAAACTCAAGGAGGATTGATCAACACAACACACAAGGATTCTGCTAGAACTGACATATTCACGGGAACATGGTCAGAACAGCATAGGGAAATTCACCCAGCAAACATGAAACGCGATCTAGAAGACGTGAGGAAGCTTAAATTGTTTCTTATGGAACACAATCCTTTCACGGTTAATGAGCATCAGTTGAGAAACATTGCTACAGGATTAATTGCAGATCATCGTGTTACTGTTGATGATGCAATTAACATTGGCCAGAAAATTGATGGGAAGTTAAATGAAAGAAAGTTTGGTGATATTATCCTAAAGAGAACAGACCAAGCTGTGACTTTTGCTGTCGTGCGAAAAGTGGTCAAAGTCAGAAGCGAAGACGTTCATAAGTCTTCTCAAGAACTCTACCATCGCTTAATGTCTAGCGCCTATGTTTCCGGCCCTCTAGATAAATGTATATTTGAATATGAACTTGCCACAGTATGTCCAGCCCTTTTCCACGATGATGGTACTATCAGGAAATCCCAAAAGTCACAACTGGCAAAGTACATAGTTGACATGGACACTGCAATTGTACAGCAACTGATCCCAAAGCTAGCAGCAAGAGTTTTTGCTGGTTGCGCACCTTTACATCGGATAGGTTGGCCAAAGATCGGGACGATGGAAACTGTATGTAGCTCATTTGGGCTGCAGTTATACATTGTAGAGTGGTTGGAGTGCTGATATGCGTAATCCTTGATAGCTATAATGCACCAACAACAACGGACCAAGAACAGAAGAGGTGGCAAGTTATTCAATCTGGTTGTGATACTACATCAGCTTTGCATGGCATGGGCAAGGTAAAGCAACTTAAAAAGCTTCAGTCTTCACCGAAGTTGCGAGAGGATGTAGTTATATTTGGTGACATCTCCGCATCAAAGGAAGATGTGCATGTAATTGGAGAAAAATTCATTAAAGCTTTGTACAGTAGAGGGTCGAAAAGTCAGGGGTTAGACAATCTCAGATACCTGAATGCCATTTATTCTAAGCATGTACCGGTTGAGCGCATGCCACCCACCTGTAGAGCAGCATATTTCCATAGCCTTCGTGTACATCACGAAGTCAGTACGTGGCGCCACCTAAAAACTGTGTTGAAGAAGGAAGAATATGGATATAAGGTAGAAGATGGAGCAGTGTCCTCAATCATCACCGACAAGGCGCCAGCACCACCGGCGCTACTTATAGATATACGATGTCAGTGTATTAGCAGTACACGTTAGTAGTATAGGGGGTATCTGAGCGCTATTGTTCTTTTCGTTGGAATGTGGTTTTAACCAATCAAAACGCTCCATTTCAGTCGCTATTGTTTGGAGAACAATGGCGCACAGGGCACATGCATTCTAGAGAACAATGACGCACAGAACGCCACGTTTTCTCGATAACAATGATGCACAGCCGCACACGTATTTGAGATTCTGCAACACTGTGGAATGTTCTATTATTTTGAATTAGTTAACCATTAAAAGTTTAAAAGTTGTGTATTTTATGTTTTAACGTAGTGGCGGCGCTCCCCCCTCCGTGGTTATCTACCGTTGTAAAAATAATAAGAGAGTAATGTAAAAAACTAGAGTTTAAGAGGTGGTCTGATAATGGAGGTCGTAGGAGGGGGAGGAGGAGGGAGTATGAGGAATTACGGTATTGATGTTTGAAAATAATTTGACTGTTTCGTCGCTAACGTTATTAGTAAACTGTAGAATATTTAGAGACTGCCTGTAAGCTGTTACTGTCTTAGCAACAGCTACCAGACAGATTAGCAACAAAATATTAAAAATAATCTTGTATCTTGAGTGTTCAGTTGGAATGGTAACCAAGACTTGGTGGTGATGGATTGGATTGTATCATGGGTTAAAAAGAAGTTAACCCTTTCACTGATGAATTCCCCATATCTCATTTTCATCGATACCATACAGGAAAACTGTTGAATATTTTGAAATTAATTTGACGTTGCTAACTTTAATTTATTAGTAAACTATATTTGTTGAATATTTTGATTGACTTTTAACCGTCATTATGCACAAATTGTTTTTTAAATACTTTGCAATAACGTCAGTCGTTTTAGATGTTGCACGATGGTTAAAATGTGGTCATCATGTCTCTGAGGGTTGCGTGTGTTTATAGAATTGTATGTCGAGCGTACTTATGATAAAAAGATTATTTGGTGCGTATGCTTTTAATTTATCCATACGTCTTAAATAGCCGTGAGATCAATCTTGAATCGAGATACAAACATACCATGTGTTAATAATGAAAGAACGTGTTAGTACCTCATGTCTCGTTTTAAGCACAAGATATTACAATGTCCTTGCCGAGAGTTTGTGAAAAATCGATAATGACGCCTGCACCCGCTCACCGGCTATTGCTGTTTACCGACGCTTAAAGATACGACAATTAAGAGCAACATTACAAGCATAGTAGCATAATCATAGATGGCCGTTTACTACAAATATAAATATATCCTTGTGGCTACAGAGCAGTGATACGTTAGAACCATGTTTTTTACTATATAATTCAGTCCTACCCTAAGCGACCACCTCGTGTTGCACCATTACATGGACGCTAGAGACTTTCTTAACCCTTTTAACCCTCGAATTTCTTCAAGAAAATGTCCATTTTCTTCATCATAGTACAAGAGAAGACTATTTTTGAAAATTTATCATCGGAATGACTGGCACTGCAGGCTATCCATTTGTCTAGTCATTGCGCCGGCAAACACCCCCCCCCCCCACCAACCACCATCATCACCAACACCCACCACCACCACCACTATGACCTACACCCAACACCATGCATTAACCCCACCACCACCACCCATGCACCCGCCAACCCATAGCGAATTTCTTCATATTCATACTTGCATCCTTAGAGAAGACTATTTCTGAAAATTTATCACCGGAATGACTGACTCTGACAGCTATCCATTTATCTAGACATTGTGGTCAGAATGTGTGAGAGCTCTGTGTTTGAACAAATGGCATATAGGTTGGAGAGGGTATGTCAATGAGGATTTAATAAAGGTCTCGCTCGTATGCACACATGCTAATACGTGATCCTGCTCATTATACATTGTGCCCTTGTGCGTAGGTGCGTGCGTGCAACACTACGACCTACACCCAACACCAGGCATTAACCCCACCACCAACACCCACCTGACAACCCATAGCGAATTTCTTCATATTCATACTTGCAGCCCTAGAGAAGGCTATTTTTGAAAATTTATCATTGGAATGACTGCCTCTGACAGCTATCCATTTGTCTAGACATTGTGGTCATAATGTGTGAGAGCACGGTGTCTGAAAAATGGTGTATAGGTTGGAGAGGGTATGTCATGAGGGTTTAATATAGGTCACACTCGTATGCACACATGCTAATACGCGATACTGCTAGTTGTACGTTGTGCCCTTGTGCATAGGTGCGTGCATGCCGTGGTGTACGCATGCGTGCGCCAGAAGACTTTTTGAAAAATTTTCAGCGGAATTACTGGCTCTGCTGGCTAAAATGTATACTTACATGTGCGAACGCATGCAGTCCGCATGTTGTGAATTTGCAGGCATATGTTGCGGATTGCAGGCGCATGATGCAGATTTGCGGGCATATGTTGTGGATTGCGGGCGCATGATGTGGATTTGCGGGCGTATGTTACGGATTTGCGGGCGTATGATGCGGATTTGTGGGTGTGTGTTGCGAATGGCACCAAGTGTATGTACATGCCTGAACACGCATACACGCCAAAATGCATGCATACATGTGCGGCCGCATGCAGGCCACATTTGCGGATTTGCGGGCGTATGTTGCGGATTGCGGGTGCATGATGCGGATTGCGGGCGTATGTTGCGGATTGCGGGCGCATGATGTGGATTTGCGGGCATATGTTGCGGATTTGGGAGGCGCATGATGCAGATTTGCGGGTGTGTGTTGCGGATGGCACCAAGTGTATGTACATGCCTGAACATGCATATACGCCAAAATGCATGCATACATGTGCGGATGCATGCAGGCCACATTTGCGGATTTGCGGACGTATGTTGCGGATTGCGGGCGCATGATGTGTATTGCGGGCGCAGTACATATAATCCTATAAATGGTACAAATTCAATCCCTTTTCTCATTCCAGTTTAAACATCCCAAAGTGGTTGGACGTGTAACTGCAGAGTAGTTAGGCAGTCAGATTTCTTTGAAGAACCTTGTAACTTGAATACTTGCTAGATTTATCCTATAATCAATATGCCGAGACATAAATGTTTTGAATGTGGTTCAACTGTTAATAGGTCAAATGACCTGAAGCAGCATAAGATCCGATTCCATAATGATGAAGATAGCAAAAATCTAGACAGTGAAGATGAAGAAATGACAGAGATCAAGAGTGAAGATGATGAGCCAGCGGAGTCGGAGAGTGAAGACAGTGATGACTCAGCGGAGTCTGAGAGTGAAGATGAAGGTGAAGATGAAAAAGAAGACATAGGCAATGAGGAACTATTTACCATATTCCAAAATATTAAGCAGGTCTTAGACGCTGAACAATCAGGTTTAGAAGATGAGGATGGTGAAGTGGACACAGACCCAAATGGTGTAGGCAATGTGCCTATTTCCGTATATGCTGATGCTTTAGTTACAAAGTGTATAGATAATGTTCCAGTGGAGAAGATTACAGAACGCTACGCTCATTAAAATAATTCATCAGGAAATTAAAGATTTTATCAACGAGGGGTATGCATACGATGAAGCAGTCTTCTCAGCTTTTCGAAAAAGAAAGTTTCTGATCAAGAAGTACATAAGGAATGCTGAGGATAATGATGATGATTCTGACGGTGATAGATCTGATCCATAAGGAATCAGTCATCGATAAAATGGATCTCCAGAACATTGACTATTTGTTTATACTACAGCAACTATACGTTTTATCATATGTAATATTTACTTCAATGTAAAAATATGGATACAAATAAAAACATTGGCTCTTTATGCGCGTGTTGATTTGATGATTGTAGCTGCCCAGCCAGGTCCCCCACACCCCTCGATATACAAATCGGAGTGCTGATGCTGGTGGTGGTGGTGTTGGTGGTGGCGGTGGTGGGGTTGGTGGTTGGTGGAAATAGGTGTTGTGGTGGATGATGGTGGTGGGGTTAATACCTGGTGGTGGGTTTTGGTGCTTAGTGGGTAGTGGTGCTGATGGTTATAGAGGGATGGTGATGGTGGTGGTGATGGTGATGATGGTTGCTATTGGTAGTAGGTGGTTGCAGCCGCAATGTCTAGACAATGGTTAGCCAACTATATTATTTTGTTGTCGGGGGTCTCATTGACTATGTACTCATAATGCATTCATACTGTGTGTACCCGGACATGGTAATTTTTCCTAGTTTTATTACCTTTAACTGGCTGACTTGGCGAGGTGTTTCAGACATTCCATGGATCTACTTCCTAGCAAAATATTATGGAAACGATTAGAGCAAAAGTTGATGCAGGCAGTCAAATTATTTTCACTAAATATCATGGAAACGATTTGATAGAAAGTTGTTGCTAACACCGCAGTCAAATTATTTTCTAAATATTCATACAACGAGCATTGCCGGCCTTGTAAACAAGTATGCTGGTATACCTCATCCCTAGTGCCAGGCAGCACTGCGCTAGCATACCTCATCACTCCTCCTCCTCACTCATTCGACCTCAATTATGTGACCACCTCTACACTCGTTCCAGGGATGTTATTTTCTGATTCTTCAAACCTAAATCATGGCGCATTGGTAGTTTAAGTGAATAGTTTTGATACTAATTTGACATAGGAAGCTACAATTCGCACTAGCGCCTTCGTGCACACAAACTCTTAAAAAAGTACTGTTCAATGCGACAATTTGACATAGGAAGCCACGATTCAGCTTAGTTTCAAAATACCTTTTTACTACAACCATGAGGGACAGCATCGACCACCTACTACGTTAAACGATACAAGGGTGCTCGTCATTATCCATCAACGATGACGATGGTGGACATTGTTCCCACTATTTTTATAACAATTTTTAAAATTTAATAATGAAATGACTGTCGCTTTAAAGAGCACTCCTTAAATTCGAGATGCATGATTATTATTTATATAATATTATGCATACAACATCGCTTGGCTTAGCTATATATTACCCGCATAGAGATGTACTTTGCTCTCTTTTAAAAAAATTAAATGACTGGTAGGAAGCCGCTTAGTTCCATGTTTGAGGGTTTTAGATGAAGGTTAATGCATTTGCATACAAATTGAAAGATTAAAAGCGAATCGTAGATGCTTTATGCACAATAACCAGGTGGTCATGGAAAACATATTTCCCTGGATACCTTTTTAACGCACACAGATTTTTATGCGCATAAACCATTTAACAAACTGATCCATCGCGTCTAGCCCGTGAACATATCCAAGATTTTCGCCTGCATGTATGTGTCATTATATGGAGTACGCGACAGTTTTTGATAGGACGATAGTCATCTCACGCAATATTCCTTACATTTTTTGTAGTAGAGCGATGTAGTATAAATATAAATGTTAATGTACATTCGGCTAAAATGTGTTGCGGATTTGCGGGCGCGTGTTGCGGATGGCAACAACTATATGCACATACCTGAACACGCATACACGCCAAAATGCGGCCGCAGTACATATATTCCTATAAACGGTACAAATTCAATCCATTTTCTCATTCCAGTTTAAACATCGCAAAGTGGTTGGATGTGTAACTGCAGAGTAGTTAGGTAGCCTTAGGCAGTCAGATTTCATCTCACGTGATATTCCTTATATATTTTTTTTTTTTGTAGTAGAGCGATGTGGTATAAATGTAAATGTTAATGTACATTTGGCTAAAATAGCCAGCAGTACAAACTTTGATGGATCAGACACTGGGTATGTGCGGTGTCGTTGGTGTTCCATCGACATCCGCGACACCATATGCCGACGGTCGAAACACGAGAGGGTTTGTAGGCATATGATCAAGAAAACAGAACCTAAAGAGATGGTGTACACCTGCAAGGAGTGCTATTGTCTATTACCAATCAAACAGTATCCGCATGGGTGTCCTGTAATCGGTGATACTCCGACTGATATACAAAAAGCAAACATGACGCAGTTTGTTACCAAACTAACAACCACACCTGTGCAGATCTGCGAAAACTGAGACCTATCTCAAAACATGGCCCTTTTCATGGCCCACAAATCATTCGAAAGAGAACTCTTTATCTGTTCAAAAAATAAAATAATTTAATAAAGTTTTTACACACAACAAACCTCTTCACACATGCATACGCAAGCACACATTCTGATCCGTCAAAAGTGGTCGATGGACGCTACTGTTCTAAATGGCCATCTGTACGCTATTGTTCGTGGTCGATTAATACATTGCCATTGACTAGGAATGCATTTTGTTCATATTTTTGAAAATTTAATAATTAAATGACTGCCATTTTAGAGACATAAATACGATAGATAACACTATCTATATAATAGCATGGGAAAAATTACTGTGTACGTGTCTGATTTTTGAAAATTAAATGACTGGGGAACACATTTTGCTCATTTTTTGAAATTTTAATAATTAAATGACTTCAACTTTAAAGAATCGCCTTAAATACGTAAGATAAAATTATATATATATATATATATATATATATATATATATATATATATATATATATATATATATATATATATATATATATATATATATATATATATATATATATATATATATAACGTAGATCACTATAACATGTGTAACGCAATGCTCTGATTTTTTTTGAAAAGTAAATGACTGGGAGTTTGTTCATATTTTTAAAGATTTAATAATTAAATGATTGACGCTTTAAAGACATAAATATGGTAGATAAAACTATCTATATAATATTATACAACATCGATCGTCAACGATGACCATTTCCATAACAATTTTTAAAATTGAATAATTAAATGACTGCCATTTTTAAAATGACTTAAACCAAGGAGGAGGTTAATGGTGACTAAACCACCAGCGGCTTACAATCAATTATTTTCAAACTATTCGTACAGAGATATCGTGCAAGACGTTGCCTTGGCGAATATGCTAGCATATACGTCAGCCATCCTCCTCATCCCTCGCGACACCTCTTTGAGCGACCACCTGCATTTACACATAAAAGTTGCTTAGTTTGTATTTATCACACAGTTTATCATTAGTTTTAAGTAATTTTCTTTGGTAAGCCTGCCGAGAATTGTCAGGTCTATCTAAATGACATATTCCCTGAATTTTAACCCGCATTTTGGCGGCCATTTTAACACACGTGTCATGC
>CM067362.1:102009670-102180719 GCA_034401795.1 Chaetoderma sp. LZ-2023a | reverse complement strand
CACGACACGACGATGTTAGAGCGTTTCCTGAGAGAGACACCTGTGGCTTGTATCGTCCTCGTCGGGCGATGCCGGAATGTCGCGCACAAACTGTGGCCCGGTCGCGCTGCGTGACGTGGCGCGTACTCGGGAATGGAGCCAAACAAAGCTATCAGAGACTTTGAAGAGCTTAAAGTATTTTGTATAAATATTGGTAAAGATGTAGTGCTATATATTTAACGCATGAAGGCCCGTGTTGGTCAAAACATGGTTTATGTAATGCTCCCAGGATATGTACTATTTCTAGATCAAGAGAGGAATACTTTTGAAAATGTATCACTGGAATGACTGGCTCGGTAACCGAGCCAGTCATTCAAGTTGTAAGTTTTCAAAAAATTTCTTCTCTTGTTGTACAAATCTATAGGCATTCTCACTTTCTTAACCAGTTCTTGTGCCTAAAGCGTTAAACCTATACATATAAATAACATACTTTAGCAGACCGATTGACCACCTGTATTAACCACATAAAGGTCAAGTCGGTCAAAGATGACCTTGGCAGTGGTCTTGAGGAATGGCCATTTGGAGGGCAATACAGAAGACTGATCAGTTTATTAATTTATGAATGTAGTGAGTATTGCTGCGTTTTTGTATGGCATGTTCCTTACAAGAGATGTCTGAGAGAAGCAGCAATACTGACAATGAATATCGGGGCTCATATTAACACAGAAATCCAAATATCCAGTCAAATCAGTGCATGTTTTCAAAAAATTAATTTTCCATGTTCATACTCTGTAGATGGTAATTTAATTATTAACCCTTCGTGTTGCAACTTAACCGGTTAATGTTCTAGCCGGCCAACAATGACCCCTGCAATGACCCCTGCAATGGTCTTGAGATATGCCCATTTTCAGGTCAAGAGAGGAGTATTTTTAAAAATCTGCCACTGAGATGACTGGCTCAATAAACGAGTAAGTCATCTCAGTTGTAAATTTTTAAAATAATCTTCTCTTGGCCCACTCAGCCTAATCCCATATTTGAATTTTCTTAACCATTTTTAAATGCCCTAATGGCCAAGCAGGTAAAAAATAGTGAGAAATACCATTTGCAGGACAACATCGGTGTTCTATAGTCTTCTTGACCTGCAAATAGATATTCACTGCGTGTTCTGAGCACCTTGAGGTGCTGTTATTGGAACCAAAGGTGTTAGGAGCCAGAATTACATCCCTTGCATCCACGAGAGATAAACGGTGAAGGTCTTTAATAATCTGACTGCTCCTAAGCCACCAGACAATAATTGTAATGGGCAATAACTCTGGATATGCTTGATATTTTGAAAACAATTTGACTGAAAGTTGTTGGTGGCTTAGCCACCAACAACTTTCAGTCAAATTGTTTTCAAAATATCAAGCATATCCAGCGTTAAACCTCGTGGAAAATATAGCCTGCATAAATCCAGCATGCAGACAGTTAAACTGTTCAGTTTGCTTATTCATCAGGTTTTCATAAATATTGTAGCCAAACTCTCACATTAACAGTTACTGATTATGCGAGTGTTTTCCCTGGGCAGTGGCTGTATATACAGGATTAGCCTGTCATCTTCTAATGCGGCCTGTATAAACTCGTGCTTGAAGTATTTGAATGAAGCAAACACGCATAAACAATGGCCAAGAATTGCGCATTCACAGTACATATTGTTTATTCAAATTTCACATAAATATTTAAGTTTGAGTGACCACCTGTTTGGGAGGATCAGGGTGGGATGGGGAGGAAGATATCGGTTATGTTACTGACTTAGAGAGGCTATCAATTAATAGAACTACAGTTGCGTGACCCCACCCTCTCCCACCCTATGGTAATTTCCTGGTGAAGCTGGGACACATACCAAGTCTAAGAGACAGCAGGTCTTTATTACCCCATCTTCTTGACTATCCAAGCTATTGGAAAATTATTCAACCCATACCAGGGTTGATTTCCTTGAATTAGCTTGGACTTTATATAGTTGCTTGAACTTCTTGAAAATCCCCCCTCTCAGAATTCAAGCTAGCCGGGATTCTCTAGGGCTTGTTGAATATCATCAGGAAAAAGTGCAAGCTTCTTGGATTTGCTTGGACTTTTCTGATTTGACAGAATTCAAGCTAGCTTGGATTTTCTAGGACTTTGTTTTGTCAGACATAAAAGAATTCAAGCTACTTGGATATCCTTGAATTTGTAGACTCACACTACCTTGGAGTATCTTGAAATAGCTTGCACTAAGGCAAGAACAGGTTCTGTATAGTCATGACTAGAGGTGACCTTGACCTGGTAAATTGGCAGGAAATTTAAAAAGTCTTTGTAAAACAGCAAACAGTACATTCATTGCATTGATCATTACCAGCTATGGATATATAGAATATGATAGTTTGGAAACACTGAGAGTACTGTTAGATAGAATGCTTAGCATCAGTAACCTTAAATGGAAACAGAATTGTATTTTGACGTATGTATTCTATTGATTTCCAGAGATTTATTCAGAATTACCAGTTTTGGTATAGCTTTTTCAGTTCTATAGAAATAATGCAGTGCTCATGACTTTTTAAACAATATGGTACATTAACAATCTCTGTGTATAAGAATAACAGACAAATCAGTAAGAACCTCATACATTGTTAATGTCTGGCTGAACTTGTATTTGTTATTGAGTATTACGTGTAACTCAACTCCCATGAAAGTAATTTTGGTTTTTAGGCATACATATTTATATATAATCTCTGTGTGGCAGCATTTATGTGTACGTGCATGCATTTTATGTTAATGGCTGACCTATTTCAAAAGCTAGGATTAGCTGGGCCTTTCTTGAAGTTCTAGATAGCTGGGACTTTCTGGAATAAAATCCAAGCTAAGTGGGATTTTCTTGAACGTTCAAGCTAGCTTGGATTTTCTTGAATGTTCAAGCTATCTGCAATTTTCTTGGATTTTACTTTAACTAGGCCTTTCTTGGATTTTCTTGAATTATCTTGAATTTTATGTGGCCAATACCAGCAAGCTAATCTAAGCTATCCAAGTTATTAAAAGCCTGGATTAGCTAGGAATAGCTGGTTTATTCAAGCTCCACAGAGCTTGGATATTCATGAATATCCAAGCTTTTTTTGGCCTGGTGTTATTGATGTATGCTTCCCTAATTACCTGTAACAGGAAAGTCTTAATAACACACTCCTTGCTTTGACAATATGTATAGCGGAATCTTGGTATAGTTGTACTTTTAAGTTCCTGCCTTTGCTCTTCAAATGATGATTAGAGGAACTTGACAATGCAGTGGATCTGCGTAGGTCTAATTTAACCCCGCAAATTTATCCAAAAAAATTTCAATCGTCTCATAAATATTGTCAATCTGTAGACCAAAGAGAAGATTATTTTTGAAAATTTAACACTGGAATGACTGGCTCGTTTATCGAGCCAGTCATTCCAGGGGTAAATTTTCAAAAATAGTCTTCTTGTGGTATGCAAATTCACATTTCCCAAAACTACAACAGAAGCCATTTTTGGTCAGTTTGAGAGTTGAATGGTTTAGTCTATAATTGACCGGCAGGTGCCAGGAATGGACATACACTGACCATAACAATGGCCATTCACTGACCATAACAATGGACACAGCCGGATGACCAGATTCATGGTCAGATTTAATTATCATTACAAGATCATAAGTTCTAGAATAGCTTAGTCAATCATTGTTACCATACAGCTAAAAAAATAAGTAATATTTTTCTAAAGAAAAATAAAATGTGCTGTTGAATATTTTGGACAGCAACAGCTTCCAATCAAATTAACTTCAAAATATTCAACAGAACATTTCTTACATCGTGTTAAAAAATGTAGTTTGGAAACATTTTTAGCATACTTTCGAATTCTAGTGTAAGCTTTTGACATCAGCATGATAAAAGGGTTAATAATTCTAACTGATTGTTTTCTTTAAAATATATCGTTGAGTGAAATTTTTAATCACGTTAATCAAAATTTGCTCCGGTAGTGGTCTTAAGTTTCCATTCGCAAGCTAAGAGTAGACTATTTAAAAAAAAAATATCCTACTAGAATCAAGCCAGTTATCTCAGTGTTACGTGTAAATTAAAAAGATTACCTTCTCCTGACCTTGTTATCTATGTAACTAGACAATATCGAATTTGTGTCGTTGACCAGGTCCAATATCGAATTTAATATTGGCTTATTGGTGCGCCTGTTGGTCAATGGCCCAGGGGCCGATATCAAAGTAGATATTTGCACACCAATTAGCGTGGAGATATTGAATTCGATATTGGTCTCTGCACCATTGACCAATGGGTCTGCCAATATCAAATTCTGTATTGTGTTGTAATCTTTAAGGCGTTTATTTGCTAGTTCCCAATTAAATTCTATATTAGACCTGTGCTGTGACCCGGATTCACCTTTCCAGAGTATCCATCCATCAGATGACCTCGTATGACATCATAATCAGCTCAGCAGGTGTATGATGATGTCACAATCATTACATCACAAAGGGTTCCATATAGACCATCATCAAATCTCAAATGGTCCGACACATTGTATGAATTGTATGTCTTTGCTATTTAATAAACATGCTGTTGAATATTTTGAAACTAATTTGATTGGTCACTGTTGCTGCTTTAGGCAGCAACAGCGCCCAGTCAAATTAGTTTCAAAGTATTCAACAGCTTAACCTGTGTGTTTTTTTGGAAATTGATAGTCAGGGTGTTCAGAGATCGATCGATCCCAACATAAGCGAGATGTGGGTGGAGCTTAGCTAGAGATGAGCGGGGCATAGCAAATTCGATATTGGTCCCTGTGCTGCTGGTCAACGGCGCAAATTCGATGTCGGCGTGTTTGTCAACATTCAATAAGTAAACTTTTAGCTTTTATTTTAGCCAATCTTGCCCATTAACCCCCTACTTGTGTCAAAACCTGATAATGATCAATACTGAAGCTGGACAACATGCTCTGGGCCCCAGGCTTCACTAAGATGACTTATATTTTGAAAATTTGCCACAGGAATGGTTATCTTCTCGAGGCGTGGAAATTGGACACTGACTAAGCAAAAATTTGGATCTTCTTGACCATTAAGCTTTTACTGATCAAGCTGGTCAAAGAGCCTCTGTAAGTCAGGTCTCTCCTAAAATATCCATTTGCTGGACAACAGAATGCTGTTTTATGTAAATTCCAGTTGTAGATTTACAAAGAATAGTCTTGACTTGTGGCCTGCAAATTAATGAATATTTATTTAGAACAATTTACAATTTTCTTCACAAATCTTGACCAATATACTAACCACTCTAGATGTCAAGATTTATTTTTTTAATTAAATTAAAAGATGAAGTTGTGTGGTCGTTTTTCAATAAATTTGCTGGAAGATGTTGCTGTCTATGACAGCAACATTATCAACCAAAATTGTTGAACAATATGCACCATTTTCTGTTCTATTGATACAGTAAACGATAGAATATTAATGTCACGGTGTCAAATAAACTGCATCATTTATTTTGAAATTTTGAGATCAGCGGATCTGTTTTCAGAATTTTAAAATAAATGATGCCATTTATTTGACAATAAATGGCATCATTTATTTTAAAATTTTGAAAACAGATCGACTGATTTCAAAATTTTAAAATACCACTGAATTAAATTTGTAATTTTGAAAGCATCATTTATTTTAAAATTTTGAAAACAGATCGGCTGATTTCAAAATTTTAAAATACCACTGAATTAAATTTGTCATTTTGAAAGCATCATTTATTTTGAAATTTTGAAATCAGTAGATATTTAATTCAGTGGCATTTCAAAATTTTAAAATAAATGATGCCATTTATTTGACGCCGTGACATTAACATCAGAGCAGTAGAGGTTAATGAGTTCTGACCCCCCCCCCCCCCAAGGTGCTGTTGGATTAAGAGAGTTAACTCTTTAACACTCGAGACATGCAATCAAACTGGATGACCGAGCCAGTCATTCCAGTGGTAAACTTTCAAAAATATTCTTCTCTTAGTCTGCAAATGGACATTTTGTGTTAAAAAAATTAAATTTTCTTGAACAAATTTGAGGTAATATCATAGAATTATAAGCTTTACATTCTATCCTTATAGCTTGTAGTCCCTTTAACTAATAAACCCTCATATCAGCCAAAAATGGCTTAAGCAGTGGTCTTAAAAAATCTGTATTTACAGACCAAGAAAATAATATTTTTGAAAATTTACCTCTGGAATAACGAGCCAGTCATTCCTCGGTATACGAGCCAGTCATTCCTCGGTATACGAGCTAGTCATTCCTCGGTATACGAGCCAGTCATTCCTCAGTAAACGAGCTAGTCATTCCTCGGTATACGAGCCAGTCATTCCTCGGTATACGAGCCAGTCATTCCTCGGTATACGAGCCAGTCATTCCTCGGTATACGAGCCAGTCATTCCTCGGTAAACGAGCCAGTCATTCCTCGGTATACGAGCCAGTCATTCCTCGGTATACGAGCCAGTCATTCCTCGGGATACGAGCCAGTCATTCCTCGGTATACGAGCCAGTCATTCCTCGGTATATGAGCTAGTCATTCCTCGGTATACGAGCCAGTCATTCCTCGGTATACGAGCCAGTCATTCCTCAGTAAACGAGCTAGTCATTCCTCGGTATACGAGCCAGTCATTCCTCGGTATACGAGCCAGTCATTCCTCGGTATACGAGCCAGTCATTCCTCGGTATACGAGCCAGTCATTCCTCGGTAAACGAGCTAGTCATTCCTCGGTATACGAGCCAGTCATTCCAGTGGTAAATTTTCAAAAATATTCATCTCTTGGTCTGCAAAAGGACATTTTCTATGAGAAACTTGAAAATTTCTTGAACAAATTCAAGAGTTAAAGGGTGGGTGAGATATTGGGGTGACAATTGGTATAGGATCCTCTGTCATTAATGGGATCCTGGGCCAGCAATGTTTACTGATCACAGATAACTGCTTTGTCATTAGATCTCTGCAATGGTGTGTGTCTCTCCCTGTGTGACAGCCTAGAGAACTTCAGAAGTACCTCATGTGTATAAACATGAAAATAATATCTACTGACAAGGTTTCCATTTCCTGAATGCTGCTTTTTTTATCAGTACATTAAATTTTTAAGTCTTGTTGTCTATTTATAGGATTATGTAGAATTTATTAATTTGTGTTTAACAAGTAACTATGGAAACAATTTGAAGATATTTATGCCTATAATGTCGGAACAATTTAATGGATTGTTTTACTAAAATTCCCGCCAAAAACACAAGATCGGAGGTGGAGACAACAAAAATGTGAAATTTGAGTTCCAAAGTTTTAAGCCATTACAGTATGAATCAAGAAAATACAAAACATTTTCTCAGTGACTGTCCAAGGTAGTTGGATTTCTAGAAGACTATTTTTGAAAATTTACCGCTGGAATAACTGACTCTGTTATCGAGCAAGTCATTCCAGTGGTAAATTTTCAAAAATACTTTTCTCTTGGTCTGAAAATTGGCATTTCTCAAGACCACTGTAGAAGCCGTTTTGGACTGATATGAGTGTTAAAGGAATCAATTCATAAATTTTCCTGTGAGTTATTGTTAAACAGACCAAGTTGTTTATAATTTATTTATTAATCCTAATATTTAGATGACTGTATCATCTTTGAACTTCAAATATAAAAGAATTTGTCACAATAAAATATAATTACATGGGTTCGTGATAATTTGATTGACAGATTATAAGTTTCAGTTCTTGAGTTCAGAATGCAGATCACGTGTTTCGCGACTTTGACAATTCTTAGCGTGTCAGAAGTCTGACTAACCAACTGTCAATCATCTCTTTTTCTCTGGTCGAATTTCTTTATTCCATATAAGGGTGTTAGTTTATGACTTCTATTTGATCTCCATAGCGCTACTGTGAGGAATAATTTGGAACTTTTTTTATACATTAGTCAGATATTAGCCGTCTGCCTGCTGAATTTCTACAGACTACATTTTCCATGGGATTTAATTCGGGATGTGTTGAATATTTTGAAAACAATTTGATTGAAAGTTGTTGGTAACTAAGCCACCAACAACTTTCAGTCAAATTGATTTCAGAATATGCAGTAGGTTCAGAGTTATTGACCATTGACAATATTGTCTGGCGGCCTGCAGCCGTCAGACAGTTAACCAATGTCATTTAAATATCTAGATTTTAGATTTTAGATGGTTACGGGCCAAATTCCTTTTTGACAGTGTGAAAACAATTCAAGGAAAAACCAATTCTCCTACTTATAACAGCAATGACTTTCAGCAAAACTATTTTGAAAATACATTTATTCAACAGATTTCAGTTTTAATTAAAAAATAGTTTCGAGAAAATAAGAAAAAAAATTAGCACATTAACTGCTACACAGATATACAACAGGACAGATGAAATATTCTAGTGAATATTTTGAAATTAATTTAGCTGGAAGTTGTCGCTGAAAGCAGCAACAGCTACCAGTTAAATTATTTTCAGAATTTTCAGCAACTGCTATATTATTTTCTTGAAATTGAGAATTTCATCTTTGAACAAGTTCATTTATAAAAAGACATATTTTCATCAGTTATTTTTTGTGGATTTAACATTTTTCACAAGTTCAATTTTGTCATGAATTTTGATCGACAGATCTGAATATTGGCCATTTTTCTAAACATATTGGTAATGGTAAAATGAGGACTGTTGTCTGGTTCTGAATTATCTAAGCATTCAAGGTATTATAATGTCTCAGGTAAATGATGTGTGATCCTTAGTGGTTACCTTTGATGTATGTGTGTGACTTCCACCTGCCCTCCCATATGTCTCAGTCTATACAACATTTATTCCTTCATTCAGTGCTTCAGACAAAGCTTCCATTCATTCATTCATTCATTCATTCATTCATTCATTCATTCATTCATTCATTCATTCATTCATTCATTCATTCATTCATCCATCCATCCATCCATCCATCCATCCATCCATCCATCCATTCATTCATCCATCCATCCATCCATCCATCCATTCATTCATCTGTTCATTCTGAGTGCATCATTCAGTCAGTTCATCAGTCGGTAAGTTGGTCGGTCGGCCAGCCAGTTAGTAAGTCCCATCAATCCATTCATCCATTCAATTTTCAACCATCTACTTTATAATCCCTTCTTTCATCAATCCATCCATCTATTCTTCCATCCATCCACATGCACGCATGCACGCACGCACGCATGCACGCACGCACGCACGCACGCAGGCAGGCAGGCAGGCAGGCAGGCAGGCAGGCAGGCAGGCAGGCAGGCAGGCAGGCAGGCAGACACACACACACGCGCGCACACGCATGCATGCACGCACACACACACACACACACCGCCTACAACACACCCCCCCCACACCCCTTCCTCCCTCCCTGATGCTCCCTTCCTCCCATTTAATCATTCGTAAGTCTTACTCAGATGGTTATATTTCATATTCAGCAAACTTCTTCAATCTGCATATGGTTGCTCTTTAAGATATTAATCCCCAAATCTTAAAGAAATGACTGGGAATTGGCAAGCTGTTTGTGATATTGTGTAAGAAAATGGCCACTGGGTGTATCTTTGTGAGCTTTTAGGATGCTAATTTTATCAAAGGGTTCAAGCTTTGTGGTTTCTTTTAAGTTGTCTCTGAGATATTAGTTTTATGAGTTTTTCAGCTGTTGAAAATATTTGCATATTATTAAATGTTAGGGTATCAACAGTTCAGGATATTGTGCGTGCATGCATGAACATTTCTCCATAGTTCATCTGTGTGCCTGTCTGTGTGTCTGTCTCTCTGTCTGTGTGTCTGTCTGTGTGTCTGTCTGTGTGTCTGTCTCTCTGACGTTCGATAAACACGTGTGGATCACGTTATTATTGTGGCTTAGACAGCTAAGTTGTTAAAAAACTGAGAATATGACAGATCTATCTACTCTGTATCAAAAAAAACTGCTGATCGGATTTGGCTCAAGATTTAATACAACAAGGATTTTACCATGACAGAATTTCCCGATATTGGTCATAATCTGGATATAAAAAAACACTGAATCTGCGTCAAATTCTGAATCTATGGCTATCTCTGAAACTACTGGTCCATTTTAGTTCAAATTTTACCACAATGACTTACCAAGGTTGGTAATGATCTTAAAAATCTGAAAAAAATCTGGACTATCATTATCTGAAACCATTTTACAACGCAATAAAATGAGAGAGAATTTGCAATTAACCAGACTGAACTTACACATGCACATGCACACACACACGCACACATGCACACACGCACGCACACATGCACAAACGCATGCATGCACGCACACGCGCACGCACACATGCACACACGCACGCATGCACACACTCACGCACGCACACACACCACACACATACACAAGTGCTTTATCCGACTATAGGCTTTAAGCCATGTAATCTAATGTTGATTATCATAATTCTTTTGTCATAGGGACTATAAATTCATGCTGTTTCTGTGACTTTTTATGCCTGCAGAGTTTCCCATGGGACTGCTCTTTATGGGTCTTGTTTTTCCGTCATTGTGGCCCATTTTGTCCGATACCGCAAACAAATCGGACGGTAATGGCCTCATGCGTATGCTTTCTGTAATTGTCCAAAGGGGGGATAATCATGAGCTTGAATAGTCTGGCAATAATGTTAACTGGCTGCCTACTGCAAGCCAGCAGACATTAATTTCCACAGGTAATAACTCTGGATCTGCTGAATATTTTGAAAACAATTTGACTGAAAGTTGTTGGTGGCTTTGCCACCAACAATTTTCAGTCAAATTGTTTTCAAAATATTCAACAGATCCAGAGTTAAAACCGATGGAAAATGTAGTCTGTAGAAATTCAGGAGGCAATAAAGTTAATCCCAGAGGAGGGGTAATATTGCTGCGGAGAAGCTCGTCTGTTGAGAGGTGAACAAAAAGTGCTGTCACGCCTCTGTATCGCGTCCAAGATTGATCATTTTGCACGCTGTATGGGGTGCTTTTGATTGGTGCTCGAGGTTTTATGCTCACAACTGGGCTAAAACAAAACGCTGTGGCCTACGTTCATATCATGAGACGCGTTGTCAGTGCCAAAAGTGATCCAAACTCGATGACAATACCGTGAACAATGCCGAGACTATTGTCGGAATCATCCACCACATTGTGATGCTAAGTGATTCTCCGTCGCTCACAATGCATAAATAAAAATGGCCGCTGGTCTATTAATGTGCTTCCCTGTGTCATCTTTTCACCGTTATTATTACCAAAAGCTTAAAAGTGGCTCTGGATATTTACAGTTTATGCAAATGCGATTATTCGCTTCCCGTATAAGATGTGTGAGAGCAGGGTTAGGGAGGTGAACGTCGTAAAAATAAATTCTGCATGCGTGTCAGGGAAGCAGCGGGTTAGCCCGATCAGCTTTTTCTGTGACGACAGCTCCGAGAATGGAATGGCAGGGATTTGGCAAATCAATCCTCATAAATTCTCACTTTACGAGCCAGGACAACAATATGGGGAGGCAGTCAATTCACTCGAGGAAAGCCGTTAGATTGTATTGAGAGACACTGTAAGATGTATTATGTACACATACAGATCTGAGGGGCGGCATCTTCAAATATATCATACAAGCATGCATGCACACACCTTTAACCTGGTAGCCCTAAAAATTGGTCAGGAAAATTTCAATTTCCTTATAGAAAATGTCCATTTGTAGACCAAGAGAAGAGTATTTTTGAAAATTTACCACTGGAATGACTGGCTCGGTTACCGAGCCAGTCATTCCAGTGGTAAATTTTCAAAAATAGTCTTTCTCTTGGTTTGCTGTGATCGACATTTCTCAAGACCACTGTAGAAGCTGTTGAAGGCTGATATGAGTGTTAAATTGTTAAAAGTTGTCTTGGCCAAATGACCCTTTAACTCTAAAACCACATTATCTCTGTTTCAAGGCAATGTTAGCGGACAGTTCTTGAGTATTTTGACAATTATTTGACTTGAAGCTGTTACTGCCTTAGCAAATTACTTTCACATCATTTTTTTAACATCTTATACCTTTAATTGTCATACCGGCCAAAACCGGCCTCTGTTATGGCCTTGTGGAATGTCCATCTACAGGCCAAGAGAATACAATATTTGAATGTTTATCACTAGAATGACTGGCTCGATAACAAAGCCAGTCATTCCAGTGATAAATTTTCAAAAATTGTATTCTCTTGGCCTATAAATGGACATTTTCTTGACCAAATTTGAGCATTAATAAGTTAAATGGCTGCGACAGGGACAAATACGGGAATTTATTTTAACCATCTGTTTTTTTGCGATATTACATAAATGACATAATTACAAAATCAGAGTTTACATGATTGTAGACTAAATGAGTGAAGAAACAGCAGATGACTAAATTTGATAATAAATATGGTATTTCGACTCAGTTTCCATATTATTAAATTATTTATTAATATTTTAGTCATTTATGATAAACATTTCTCTACTTTGGGCACTCAATTGAGGTAATATTACCCCCTGTGTGATTTGTAATTTGTAAAAAATGCTGAATTTTCCAATAAATTCATAAGTAAATATAAAGACCAACTTTTGTTTTGCAATTTTTGCATGGAAATATTAAACGTTATACCTACAATAAAAGATATTGTTTTAAAACAATTTACAACTGGAATGTCGTGACTCGATAACACTCAGCGCCTGTGTGGAATAAATTTCAAGTTAACTTGGATTAGCTTGGATTTTCTTGAATATCCAAGCTATTGGAAAATTATTCAACCCATACCAGGGTTGATTTCCTTGAATTAGCTTGGACTTTACATAGTTGCTTGAACTTCTTGAAAATCCCCCCTCTCAGAATTCAAGCTAGCTGGGATTTTCTAGGACTTTTTGAATATCGTCATGAAAAAGTGCAAGCTTCTTGGATTTGCTTGGACTTTTCTGATTTGACAGAATTGAAGCTAGCTTGGATTTTCTAGGAATTTGTTTTGTCAGACATAAAGGAATTCAAGCTACTTGGATATCCTTGAATTTGTAGACTCACTTACGCTACCTTGGATTATCTTGAAATAGCTTGCACTAAGGCAAGAACAGGTTCTGTATAGTCATGACTAGAGGTGACCTTGACCTGGTAAATCGGTGGGCAATTTAAAAAGTCTCTAAAAAAAGCAAACAGTACATTCATTGCATTGATCATTACCAGCTATGGATATATAGAATATGATAGTTTGGAAACACTGAGAGTACTGTTAGATAGAATGCTTAGCATCAGTAACCTTAAATGGAATCAGAACTGTATTTTGAGGTATGTATTCTATTGATTTCCAGAGATTTAATCAGAATTACCAGTTTTGGTATAGCTTTTTCAGTTCTATGTAATTAATGCAGTGCTCATGACTTTCTAAACAATATGGTACATTAACAATCTCTGTCTATAAGAATAACAGACAAGTCAGTCAGAACCCCATACATTGCTAATGTCTGGCTGAACTTGTATTTTGTATTGAGTATTACATATAACTCAACCACCATGAAGGTGATTTTGGTTTTCAAGCATACCGGTGTATATTTATATATAATCTCTGTGTGGCAGCATTTCTGTGTACGTGCATGCATTTTATGTTAATGTCTAACCTATTTCAAAATCTAGGATTAGCTGGGATTTTCTTGAAGTTCTAGATAGCTGGGACTTTCTGGAATAAAATCCAAGCTAGGTGGGATTTTCTTAAATGTTCAAGCTAGCTTGGATTTTCTTGAATGTTCAAGCTAGCTGGAATATTCTTGTATTTTAAGTGGCCAATACCGGCAAGCTAGCTTGGATTATCTTGAATGTTCAAGTTAGCTCGGATTTTCTTGAATGTTCACGCTATCTGGAATTTTCTTGGATTTTACTTTAACTAGGCCTTTCTTGGATTTTCTTGAATTATCTTGAATTTTATGTGGCCAATACCAGCAAGCTAATCCAAGTTTTTCCAAGTTATTAAAAGCTTGGATTAGCTGGGATTAGCTGGTTTATTCAAGCTCCACAGAACTTGGATATTCATGAATATCCAAGATTTTTTTGGCCTTGGAGAACCAATGGTAAATGGTCTTGTACAAATGGACGTTTCTCAAGGCTACTGCAGAACTGCCGTTTTGGACAACTTGAGTATTAAGTGGATATGAATTTATTTTAAAAATTTCTATAAAATGAAAATATAATTTTAACACTTTAACAGGCAGGACTTTTCAGGAAAATTGCTTAGTGAATGTCAATTGCAAAATCCCAAGAGAAGACTATTTTAGAAAATGTATAACTGGGATGACTTATAATATGGCAGCAACAGCACCTCAGTCAAATTAGTTTCAAAATCTTCAACAGAATGTTTATTAAACAGCAAAGACATACAATTCGTATAACTTGATGGACTATAATGCATAATTTGTGACAGACTAAATATATAATATACATAACATAATTGATTATGACGTCAGCTTACATGTGATATAGTTGATTATGATGTCATATGATTGGCTGAGAAACTGGATTCATCAATTGGCTAAACTATCAAAGTTTGAGTCTGATTGTCAGTCTCTCAGCTCAATCAGGTAATTTTTTGATTTTCTTGGCCTGTAAATGGACATTTACAAAGCAGAAATTTCAAATTTTCTTGACCAATCATGCCCATTAAAGGTTAGCAGATACATGTCGATTTAAAAAAAGTATTCAGCTTTTTGCCATACAGTACGTATGAAGCCTGCCAAAACCTGCCTCGGCACACTCGGGTCCTGAGGAATGGCAATTTGCAGCCCTGAGCTAGAATACACAATTTTTTTAATTTACAACTAGAATGACTGGCTCTATAACTGAGCCAATCATTCTAGTGACAAATTTTCAAAATTAGTCTTCTCTTAACCTGCAAATGAACATTCAAGAAGGAAATATTTTAATTTTCTTGACCAAATTTAACCAAAGATAATTGGTTTAACTCCCTTATGGCATTTATAGGGCGAGTGAGAATGTGTTAGCACATAGATGATGAAAATAATATCGTACTTTTCAGTGTCATAGCATGATGACCTTGTTGACCTCACACATGTCCTCATTACGTGTTGTCTTCAAGTGCATACATAGCCACAGACACACTGGAATCCAGTTCACGTTTAAAAGAATCTCTTGTAGTAGCAAATTCACAGAAATCCCAACAAAAATCACAGAGCGGAAAAGTTTTACGCCTGCAAATTTACTTTTTTTGTGACTGTGAAGACAACTATGAGTAATGCACTGATGAATGGCCAATACAACTGTCCTCTTAGGCTGTCGTAAAAATCACCAAGTGGAAAAAAGACTACACTGAAAAATCCCTGTATTCTTCTGTCTCTTGTGTAATATAACAGGAAGAACTTTATTTTTGTTTAGCCGTCTTCTGCTGCACTCCACAACAAACAATTATAACAATGAGCTAAAACTCTTAACTTTCTGAATATTTTGAAAACAATTTGACTGAAAGTTGTCGGCTTAGCCACTGACAACTTTCAGTCAAATTGTTTTAAAAATATTTACCAGATCCAGAAATATAACCATCAGAATATGTCATCTGCAAAAACTCAGCCGTGAAACGGTTAAGAGTGGTGAAAATTACCGCTAAATTAACCTTTAGCATCACAAGCAATTACAGAATTATGGCCTTGCAGTTCCTCATGGGAAGTTAACGGATTGCGCGAGGATTTGTGCGATTCCGTAATGCGATGAAAAGAAAATTGGCTCAAACAGTTTTCTTCTTTTAATTTCGCTCGATACCGCGGATAATTTGTTGAATGGGTAAATTTGTCTGGAGGGTTGTTAGGATATTGTAGGGATGTTCGTGGATTTTTCGTTTGATCTGTTTCGAATAGCTTTAAGTATTTAACACTCAAGCTGGTTAAAACCAGCTTCCTGTAGTGGTCTTTGGAAATGTACAATTTTGAAAACCAAGAGAAGATTATTTTTTGAAGACTTACCACTGGAATGGCTGGCTCGATAACCGAGCCAGTCATTCCAGTGGTAAATTTTCTAAAATAATCATCTCTCGGTCGGCAAATGGACATTTTCTATGAGAAAATTTAAATTTTTGTAAACAAATTTGAGGGTTAAATACTTAAACAGTGTCGGTGGGGGGGGAGAGAATCTTTTCTTAGGATATTGTTCAGCCCTAAGTGATGAACACCCCCCCCCCCCCCCAGCCCCCCCTCCCAGCCTGTGAAGCACGTGTAAGCATGATGCTTAAGTTAGGTGCCTGGATCATTAGATAATTCCTTTTAGCATTTTTAATGGGCAATAGTGGTTAATAAATTCTAAATAGTTCCTTATAGAATGCCCGTTTGCAGGCCAAGTTTAAAGACTATTTTGAAAATTTAACACCGGAATTACTGGCTCAGTTATCGAGCCAGACATTCCAGTGGCATGTTTTAAAAAATAGTCTTCTCTTGACACGCAACTGGACATTCCTGAAGACCGTTGTAGAGGCGGGCTTTGGCCAGTTTTGGCAATTGACAGTTTGATGGACTGGCTGGCTATGACTAGGGGGTGAGATTGGGGTTGTAGGTTTGAGGTTTTCGAGGTCTGTTTATTTTCTGAACACTATGCAATATCATGTGTTTTTGTAAGCCTATCACTGTGCGCTTAGGCAGGTGTGCATGCGTATGTGCGTACATGCATTCGCGTGTGTGTGTGAGTCGGTGTGCGTATGTGTTTATGTGCATGTTATGTCTGTGCGAATCTAGATGCTTAACCCTGGCTTAAAGAGAAGTATTTTTTGGAAATTTACCACTGAAATTACCGCCTCGATTATCAAATTCAAATTTTCAAAAAATGCTCTTCTCGTGGCCTCCAAATTGATATTTCTTGCGATCACTGCAGGGGCCCATTATGGCTCAGGCTTTATCCATCAAATGGTTAATAATGTCCACACACACAATTTTTTCTAACGTCACTTCTACACACTTGACAAAAAACGTACATTGAAATCAAATACAGGTAATTGACTAATTATCCTTCACCACATTGTCAGTCTGTCATAGAAGCATTCAATTATTATAATATAGATAATATTTACAAAATAACCTCGTGTTAAATACGTTGAACATAATTTGACTGAAAATCATTGCTGCCTTCAGACTGAGACATCAATGATTTTCAGTCAAATTAGTTCCAAATACTTAGCAGGTTTAATTTATCATTCAGTTTTAAACAATTTTCAGACGTGAATGCGCTAAGCTCCATCGATCCTTACTGTCCGAGCATTAGCCAATTAGTGTCTGCTTCAATTGACAAGACATTAAGCACTTTATCTGGTTTCTTTCTGTAGCGAATTTCATACAAGTGTCCTTAGCGTCAAGGGGATTGACAGGTGTAGTGGTGTCCATACCAAGTAGTACTTTGTGCTGTACAGGAAGTGCTGATACTATAGTGTATATGTCATCAGTCCCTCAGTCGCTGAAAGATACTTTACTTTCATGCGTGTAAAACAGGTACAGTCACATTTTAGTTGTGACTCGCAACTTAAGTTTAAGTTGGTAGGTCCGTTAGTCACTTTCAAAGTCTTATGGTTGGTCTGTTTGCCAAATATTTTATATTTATGGCAAAATCACGACAAAAATTAATGTGTCAGACTTGTTTGGATCATGCGCAAGATTTGTGTACCATCACACCTCTTGCTGTGTGAAAGTTTGAGCCAAATCAAACCAGTAGTTCATAGATTCAGAATTTCCGGTATCCTAAAAGCTTTTTTTTATCCGGATCATGGCCAAAGTCTGACAATGCTAGTTTAAAGTACGTTCCTTAATCTGGTGCCCTAAAATTTGAGCCAAATTGGCCCGGTTTTGATGTTATCAACGATTTTAAGATATAATTAGTCGAAGTTTTCTTAAGTAAATTTGATTGAATTCTGAAGGTGA
This sequence comes from Chaetoderma sp. LZ-2023a, assembly GCA_034401795.1. NCBI lineage: Eukaryota > Metazoa > Mollusca > Caudofoveata > Chaetodermatida > Chaetodermatidae > Chaetoderma > Chaetoderma sp. LZ-2023a. The sequence goes on along the minus strand of CM067362.1, from coordinate 102,162,841 downwards.
ATTAGAAAATTGTGAATTAATGCATCATGTTTTAGCTGCCATTGCAATCCAGCCTCTACACCCACCCCCTTCAACATAATTGTTATTACAAGGTGAAGGATTTGTCACGACTTCATACTTACAGCAATAAGGGTGGTGGAACAATTTCATCATTATGGGCCAGCCAACTTGTGATGTGTCTGGGAGTGTACCATATGTTATTCAATCCCACCATTACAAAGTTTGCCGATTATCACACTCCGCGAAGATTTTTAGCCGGGCTGACATGCACTTAATCTTAAAAAGTTTTTTGCTGTAAAATCAAGAATTACACAAACTCCAAATTACTGGCAGATATCCAACTAAGGAATTTTCACTAATTGCGTAATTTCGCAAATAATTAAATGCTGATTAATCATATTTAGTTAAAGTTTATACATGAATTAATGCATTAAGTTAGAATTCAGATGACAAGGAAATGTACACATTAGAGGATTCCTGTTTATCCATCAATCATATGATGTCATAATCAACTATGTGACGTGTAGGATGATGTCATAATCAATTATGTCATGAATGATGTAGCTCTTACTTACTTGATAATGGACTAAGCCTTGTTGTACGAATTGTATGTTTTTACTATTTAATAAACACAATATGCTGTTGAATATTTTGAAACTAATTTGACTGGGTGCTGTTGCTGCCATAGGCAAAATATTCAACAGCTTACCTGTATAAGTTTCTGGAAGTTGATATTCAGGTAGTTCAGGGATCGACATGTGGCTGGAGCTTAGCTAGAGATGGGCGGGGCATAGGTGAAATTGGATTCCTCCATTCCTGTTTTATTGAGACAAAGTGAGGGTAGTATTTCACCAGACATTTCCAGGATACATGTATATGCCATTACTCTTCCCCCCCCCAACGCCCATTAAGTGCGCTCATATGTATGTGTAACCCATACCCAGGCCAAAAAAAGCTTGTGTGGAGCTTGAATATATCAGCTATTCCCAGCTAATCCAAGCTTTTAATAACTTAGAATAGCTTGGATTAGCTTGTTGGTATTGGCCACATAAAATTCAAGATAATTCAAGAAAATCCAAGAAAAGCCTAGTTAATGGAAAATCCACAAAAATTCCGGATAGCTTGAACATTCATGAAAATCCCAGCTAACTTGAACATTCAAGAAAATCCCAGCTTGCTTGAATGTTCAAGAAAATCCCACCTGGCTTGGATTTTATTCCAGAAAGTCCCAGCTATCTAGAACTTCAAGAAAATCCCAGCTAATCCTAGCTTTTGAAATATGTTAGCCATTAACATAAAATGCATGCACGTACACATAAATGCTGCCACACAGAGATTATATATAAATATATACCGGTACGCTTGAAAACCAAAATCACCTTCATGGTAGTTGAGTTACATGTAATACTCATTACCAAATACAAGTTCAGCCAGACATTAACAATGTATGAGGTTCTGACTGATTTGTCTGTTATTCCTATACACAGCGATTGTTAATGTACCATATTGTTTAAAAAGTCATGAGTACTGCATTATTTCTATAGAACTAAAAAAGCTATACCAAAACTGGTAACTCTGAATAAATCTCTGAAAATCAATAGAATACATACCTCAAAATCCAGTTCTGTTTCCATTTACGGTTACTGATGCTAAGCATTCTATCTAACAGTACTGTCAGTGTTTCCAAACCATCATATTCTATATGTCCATAGCTGGTAATGATCAATGCAATGAATGTACTGTTTGCTTTTTACAAAGACTTTTTAAATTTCCCACCAATTTACCAGGTCAAGGTCACCTCTAGTCATGCCTATACAGAACCTGTTCTTGCTTTAGTGCAAGCTATTTCAAGATAATCCAAGGTAGCGTAAGTGAGTCTACAAATTCAAGGATATCCAAGTAGCTTGAATTCCTCTATGTCTGACAAAACAAATTCCTAGAAAATCGAAGCTAGCTTGAATTCTGTCAAATCAGAAAAGTCCAAGCAAATCCAAGAAGCTTGCACTTTTTCATGATGACACTCAAAAAGTCCTAGAAAATCCCAGCTAGCTTGAATTCTGAGAGGTGGAATTTTCAAGATGTTCAAGCCATTACATAAAGTCCAAGCTACTTCAAGGAAATCCAAGCTGGTATGGGTTGAATAATTTTCCAAGAGCTTGGATATTCAAGAAAATCCAAGCTAATCCAAGTTAACTTGCAGTTTATTTCACACAGGGTTATTCAAGATTGATCCAAGAAGAAGAATTTGGTTAGTGCATGTCTATTTGCATGTCAAACGAACACTATTTTTTCAAATTTACAACTGGAATGAATGGCTCCTTTAATGATCCAGTCATTCCAGTGGTAAATTTTCAAAAAGAGTCTTCTCTTAATTGGTTTGAAAGTGAACATTTTCTCAAGAAAACTGAAGAAGCTGTTTTCACTTGAGTGTTAAAGTGTTAAATTCTAAGCTCATTCCAATTGATCTCTCATTAAGCTGAATATTTTGAAAACAATATGACTGAAAGTCGTTGGTGGCTTTCAGTCATATTGTTTTCAAAATATCCAGCAGGTTCAGAGGTAAACACCATGAAAAATGTTGTCTGCAAACATTCAGTGGACAGACGGTTAAAAATAAAGTAATGGTTAAAATGAATGTCAGTTGTTTTTACACATAGTATTGTCATGGAGCTTATAATCGTCAATTATTGTGAGAGTAAGAAATGTGACGGTTTATTTTTACGATGGCTTATTATAGAGTTCGTTATATTATTGATCTATCATCTAAGGTCATTGAAATTTACCGCGTGATTAGTTGACGTCGTCAGACTTTACGATTTGAATAATAAAATGTTGTCATTGTTTTGTTGAGTGTGGGATATGACTATGCGTTTTTATATGTCGTCACAGAGTTAACGTAAGGTCGTCATGTGAAAATTTACGGTGTGTGTATCACTCGCTCACATAGAAGTAGCTCTTACTGCCAGGGTGCTATCAGTAGAACCTTTGAGTTGTAAGAAAAAAATCAAATATAACGTAACGAAGTATCAGACATCAGAAGACAGGCTTGCCAGCGTGATTTATTGGTGCATGCAGAATGAGGGTGATAGAAATATTGAAAAATCAAAACGTGCTGAGGGAACGGAGGGAGAGAGGGTCTAGATGTTGGGATGGGGTGATTGAGAGTGATTGATAGAGATAAAGGGAGAGAACGGAGGAAGTGAGGGTCTAGATGTAGGGAGGGGCTGAGAGAGAGAGAGAGAGAGAGAGAGAGAGAGAGAGAGAGGGAGGGAGGGAGGGAGGGAGGGAGGGAGGGGGGTGGGAAGAGAGAGAGAGAGAGAGAGAGAGAGAGGCTCGTCATCAGATTATTTATTCACACTTTTGTGTGCTTGTTCCATTGAAGGCAATACTGAAACATTAGGATTGAAGGTGTCTAGCTGATTGAAGGTGTCTAGCTTCTGAATAAAATGGCTAACTTTTTATACGGCCATGCAGAATGGGTTGTATTATATGATGGCGCTGACCGTCCGCCAGTCCATTTGATTCTTATCTATGTCATATCTCAAGGATTTTTAAACCTAAACTCGCAATTTCATTTTCAGCTGATATTTTAGGTCGGGACTTGTCCTGATTTTATTTGACCGAAATCTGTTTATATTCATCAGAGTTATCTCCTGCGATATCAAAGTAATTCATATAGTTATGTTTTCTATTAAAGGTGTATTTTCACACTAAAATGCTTGAAAATAAAAAAATTTTAATTTTATAGTTTTAGATTCTTAAAGTTTGTGCCTCGATATAATGAAAGGAAATAAATCTTAACATACGATGATTTCATTACGTATAAATGAATATAATTTTTTTCAAGTTGTGGAATTGAATTAGAGACGTGAGTCCCCAATTCAACTTCGCAACTAAAAAATCTATATTAATTTATGTCGTTAAATTAAGATTTATTGCGTTTCATTAAATTAAGGTACACAATTTAATTTGCTATACAATTTTAACAATTTTATTTTCAAATATTTTGGTGTGAATACGCACCTTTAATATTCTTCTTATTGACTGAACATGATAAGTCATTATCAGAATAAAACTAATGTCCTTGACAAACTTTGTCGAAATACAGTTTTGGATGGACAGAATTAATATTGCATAGCATCACGGAACTCACCGATTTTGGTGTGTTATAAAAAACAGAGTTTCAACAAAAACTTGGTATGTTGTGTGGTTTATGTCTTTAGTCATTACGGCATGATTGATTACGGGTTGACCTTCGTGTGTGTCTCTGCTGGTTTCCATACATCTGGTGACGTTATTCCAGGATGGAAGCAGCGGCACTCGTAACATATTATTAATAATTAATAACTTGATTTGGAATTTTGTATGAAACTAACGAACTGATCCACCGAAGTCACAGTTGCGTTTGAAACTGTCTGATTTCTGCAAGCCGCCGGACAATAATTTCAATGGGCAATAATTCTGGGCATGCTGATTATTTTGAAAACAATCTGACTGAAAATTGTTGGTGGCTTAGCCACCAACAACTTTCAGTCAAATTGTTTTCAAAATATTCACCATATCCAGAGTTAAACCCATTACAAAATGTAGTCTGCAGAAATTCAGCAGACAGCTACTTAACCCTTTAACTCTTATATGTCTAAATTTTGTCAAGAAAATCAAACCATTTCCTTACTGAATGTTCATTTGCAGGCCAAGAGAATAGTGTTTTTGAAAATTTACCACTGGAATGGCTAGCTCGGTTACCGAGCCAGTCATTTCAATGGTAAAATTTCAAAAATATTCTTCTCTTGGCCTGCAAATGGACATTCCTCAAGACCACTGCAGAGGCCGGGTTGGCCGGGCTGCGTTATGAAAGGGTTAATGAATGGTCAAGATGGGTAGAAAAAACATCAGACTTTTTGCTTATTGAATGTACACAAATCAGGCGATTCTTGAAAATTTGTCACTAGAATGGCTGGCTCGGCTACTATGCCAGTCATTTCAGTGGTAAATTTTCAAAAATAGTCTTCTCTAGTTCAGCAATTATGTATTAGTAAAAGCGCTTTTTGGGTTAATTGAACTATAAGATAAAAGGATTACAATTATTTTAAATCTAAACACAAATCTAAAAAAGTTAAACAATATGGATAACCATCTAATGGTCAAGATTGGTCAAGAAAATTTCTACTCAATCAAGGTTCATTTGTGTGCTAAGTCAAGAAGTTTTGAAATTTTACCACTGGAATGACTGGCTCGATAATCCAGCCAGTCATTCCAGTGGTAAATAAAAAAAAAATCGTCCTCTCTTGGCTTGCAAATGAACCATTCAAAAACGAGAAATTTAAATTTTCTTGACCAAATTTGACGATTAAAAAGTTTATGTATATTTCCACAAGCTTGTTGCCGTGGTAACTGAATTAAATTAGAAATTTTATCCATCAACTGATAATTATCAGTTTTAAAATTTAAAATATTCCTTTAAAAGTTTTAAAATTATTATCTTCTTTTTATAAAATCATGCCATTATGTTCCAAACCGCATCATCTGAGTCTCTAGCCATCTGAAATAATCTAAGCATCGAAACATCCCTAGATTTTCTATCCAGTGATAGCGAGATGGGGTCCTTTTGTCACGCGATAATTTGTTGCGTTGCGGGGAACACCTCTTGTATTCTTGAACATTTTCCGCTCGGCTTGTCTGACTGTTTACTGATCCTGTGGATTAACAATCAGATGCTGATCTAACATTTTCTAATAGTCGGCTTTCTTCGATTCACTCGTTCATACGGGGCGGCGAATACTTTCAGCTGCTTGTTGTTGATGTATAGATCTGTTTAACAATACCTCTACAAGCAGACGTTATCTCAGGGTATTGAGATAATGTATCCATGCGGTAATTATGCTTTAACTCTCTGTCTTCTACAATCCAACAGATGATAATTGCAATGGATAATAACTCTGAATGTGCTGAATATTTTGAAAACAATTTGACTGAAAGTTGTTGGTGGCTTAGCCACCAACAACTTTCAGTCAAATTGTTTTCAAAATATTCAGTATATTTAGGGTTAAACCTCATTCAAAATGTAGTCTGCAGAAATTCAACTGGCAGACAGATAAGGTTTGTGTTAAGTGATGACAGCGGCCATTGAATAGAAATGTTTATCATACACCTGTAATTGTTAGCCTAATCTAGCCTACTCATCTTATTTAGAAAACGTTTAATTCAAAATGTCCTGAATGATGATATTAAATTTACGATTTAGTTAAAATTCTGCTGATTATTTTTAAAACAATTTGTCTGAAAGTTGTTGTTGCCTAAGGCACCAACAACTTTCAGTGATATATTTTTCAAAATATTTCAGATTTTGCATATTTATCACCAGTGATTTTATGCATCCATTGAACATTTAGGGTAAAAGGCGTTAACTTAATCCGATAATTACACACATTTATAAAATGGCGCCTGCAATGTTTTGATAATAGATAATATGTCATTCGTTTACAATGAAAATTTATCTTAACATATGCGGAATGTTTATATAATTATACACATTTTTTAAAATTATACAAATTGTATATTTCTACTCGATTTAATCTTTTATGGATACATTTTCGCGTAAAACATTTTTTGATTTGCATTTGAAAAATCAATATTTGTCCTGCGCTTATACATGTATGTATACTGCATGTACAGGAAAAATAAGCAAGCGATATTTAAAAATCTTGTATGAATATATATATTATATGTTTTAATTACATGCATTGGCTAATAAATAAAATAATATTTCGTCTGTGTTATGTCATTGTTATTGTTACCCCACCTAGCACTTATATCGGCCAAAATGTCTTCTGTAGTGGTCTTGAGAAATGTCCATTTGCAGACCAAGAAAAGACTACTTTTGAAAATTTATCACTGGAATGACTGGCTCGATAACCGAGCCAGTCATTCCAGTGCTAAGATTTCTAAAATAACCTTCTCTTGATCTGCAAATGGATAAATTCAATGGTTAGAGTTAAAGAAATTTCATTGTATGTTCAATAGAATATTTGTTTTATTTTATGTATTATTATAGAGTTGTGTATTTATTTTGACATCTTTTTCTACAATTATTTAATAATTTAAATTTCAGAATTTAACAATTATTTAATAATTTGAATTGCAGTATTTAAAAATGTGATGGTCAAGCTGGCATACAAATTACCCAGTCTCTCTTTAATTATATTTAATATAAAACAAAAATTGCATTCAATATGGCATGGATGTGTGTGTGTGTGGGTGGGTGGGTGGGTGGATGGATGGATGAGTGAATGAATGTGTGGGTGAATGGATAGATGGAAGGATTAGCAAAATGCTCAAATTAAGAAATGGCTGTCTGATGCCGTGGACAGTGCATAATTTGTAGTCACTGTAACGTAAAACAGGGGTGTTGGGTGGTGAGTGGCGGGTGGAGAGCTAAACCCAGTTAATGAGCGTGACAGCAGTTTTAAATAAATTAAATTCTTAGTCAAATAAAAATTTCATCGAGGCTTAGAGAGAATTGTTAGAGGTTAATAGAGAGCTTGAAGAGGCTGTCAGTTTACCGTGTTAGCGTATTTTGAAAAGGAAGAGAATAATCGGCTAAAGTCGGCTAAAGCTCTTAACGAAGCCGTAGTTGACAGTGGCCCTATTTCGATGACAATGTGCTGGAGAGCTGATAGAAAATTTGTTGCTTGGATTATCTGAGAAAAGGATAATGACAAATTAATGGTCATTAGCATTTACAGTGGCTGTCTATTCTTATGCGGAGACAGTTTAGAGAAAATTTATTCGGTACCTCTCTTATGGGGCCGCTCTATGATCCATTAAAATGTGGTCGGTAAAGAGAGGTCATCTTTAAATATAAATCAGTTTTAATAGTATATTTCTTTTGGGGGTCAAAAGATGGGGGTACTTAAAACAGGTGGTCGTAAGAGCACCTGTCTTAAAGAACCACTATCTTTCGGCCCCGAAAGGGAGTGGTGTTTTGAGCGTGTTTGAATCTATGTTTACTTGCCTCTGTGTGTGTGTGTGTGTGTGTCTGCGCGCGTGTGAGAGTTGCTATTCACAAAAATCACGAATAATTGACAAGAGGAAATCGAGAGATTTGCATAAATAAACAGGCTTTGGTAAATCTGGTGCTTGAAGAAACTGTCATGTAACAGATTGTCTTGGAGTGCTTGTTGTTGATAAAAAGTAAACATCGGATGGACACTTTATGAAAGAAACAAATCATCTTCACGATGACCACGCCTGAGACCTTCCCCATCTCCGTTTGTCATCCTCGTCATGGAATTATGAAATATTCTCATGGTAATATCCACATTTTCACAGGTCACTTGTTCGAGGTTATATTCGATGTTTCATGTTTGTGGCATTTAACGCCATTCACGGATGGTCAAATTTGCAGTTGTCGCCCGATGCACGTTGACCAAGAAACATGGCCTCAATTCACAGCTGTTTCCACGTCTTTCGGCCGTGTAATTTTCTGCCAGAATTCAGACAAAAAGGGAAGTGTTGTATCGGAGAGATTTTCTGAAGGATTGCGTTTACGTTTAATTGGCCACGTTATTGATTAGTGTGCTCAGTGGCTGCCGAAATGCTCTTAATAAGATCCTCGATTTAACCACTCTTTACCGACATCACGCGCATAGTACACAAGGGGAGAGAACTCTCATGAGTTATAAAACATTAAACCTGTGGCGGGATGAGATAGAATGTAGATAATAGTCTGCCTGCTGCTATCTTGTAGACTACATCTTCCATTCGGTTTGACTCTGGATCTGCGGAATATTTTGAAAACAATTTGACTGAATGTTGTTGGTGGCTAACCACCAACAACCTTCAGTCAAATAGTTTTCAAAATATTCCGCAGATCCAGAGTTATTGCTCATTGAAATTATTGTCTGGTGGCTTCCATGCAGTTAAATTCACAACTTTGAGACAGTCATTATTATTGGGAAGTTTTCAAACATAAATATTCCACTTCCTGTAGGCGATGATGTTTTGTCAAATATTTTGAAATTAATTTTAGGCGAAGTACATGTAATTCAGCCTTTCTTTCAAAATACTTAAAGGTGCACATTCACCCTAAACTGCTTGAAAATAAAATTGATAAAATTGCATACCCGGTACTTTTAGAGGCTTAAATTGTGTGCCTAGATGTAACGAAACGAAATAAATCTTAACATATGATAATTTCATTACGTGTAAAATACTATAATTTTTTAAATTGTGCAATTGAATTCAAGAGGGACGACTCCCTTATAAAAATTCATCTTCACAACTAAAAAGATTATATTAATTTATATGAAATGAAATCATCATATGTGAATGTTTAAGACTTATTTTATTTCATTACGTTGGAGAACACAATTTAAGTCTTTAAAAGTATACAATTTTAAAATTTTTATTTGCAAGCATTTTGGTGTGAATATGCACCTTTAATATTTTGAGCTAAGCCACCAACAACTTTAAGTCAAATTGTTTTAAAAATAACAGATCCATAGTTATTGCCCATTGAAATTATTGTTGGCTGGCTTGCAGCAATCACACAGCTAAGTTCACAACTTTGAGCCAATCGTCTCATTGTGAAGTTTTCAAACGTAAATCTTCCTCTTACTGTAGGTGATTGTGTTTTGTCAAATATTTTGAAATTAATTTTACGTGAAGCAATTCATGCGTTCTTTCAAAATATTCTACAGAATATTTCTTACATCCATAAAAATGTTTTGTGTCATGTGCGAAGAAGAAATGTGACGTAGGTATTGTTTTTCAGACGACGACGGTGACATCAACGTTACTAGTTTTGTGCTTGGCACATGACTTTTGCTTATAAATATTTCAAGATTGCTTGATCCTAGTAGAACTAAACTCACACAGGCTGTCTATACCATTCGAGAGTAGCGAATGACATTGACGTCACACCGTCAAAGGTCAGGGTCACTGACCTTAGTATAAGGGTACCACATAAATTCTCGACAAAGAGGACAGGTGATAAATCTAATTTTTATGGAATTCTTGTGTCTGGTCTGTAAAGCTATTTCTGGTCTGTAAACTTTCACGTACATCAAGCCATTACAAACAGATGTAGTATAAATGAGATAACAGATCCATGGCAAAGAGGTTTAACCCTTTCGTTCTCAAATTTGTACAAGAAAATTAAATTTTTCTCTGAGAAAATATCCATTTGTAAACCAAGATAAGGTTATTTTTGAAATTTTATGACTGGAATGACTGGCCTGAGTGATTGCAGTGGTTAACACCTTCACTGATGAATTCCCCAGATCTCATTTTCAAGGTAACCATACAGACAAAATTGTTGAATATTTTGAAATTAATTTGACTGGAAGCCATTGCCGCCTATGGCAACAAAATATTAAACAGAGTAAGTTTTATATCGTAAAGAATTTAATTTTTCATGGATTTTGTCTGTGAAATGGTTAAGTTAAAAAAATTAAATGGACAATCCTCAAGACCACTGCAGAAGCCAACTTTTGTAGGATTTTGATCATTAAAAAGATTTAAAGTCTTTAGAAAATAAATATAAATATTTTTTAAACTTATTAAACTTTGTACTTGTAATTATAAAAGTTGTTTCAGAATGAAAAAAAAAAAAAGTTATTGCATTTTTTATTTGTGGTCGCGCCCACACCACACCTGATGGAACAGGCCAGTTCTCCAAAAAATTTGTAAATACCTTTTATATGCTAGGAAAAAATAAGTCAACAAGTCTATTATCACTGTTATTAATGTAATTAGTATTTAACTGGAAAACTGTGACAACTAGATGTCCTCATGCAGATTAGGCATATTCTACCATTCTGAATATATATTTGGTGTCCCTGAATCCTACCCTTTAAGGGCAACATCCCCTCCTGCCCAAATTTAAACTACTCCCCGATTTCTTAATGCGTGACTCTCACCATCGCACACCAGCCACTCAATCATTAATGTTGAACCAGAAGTAGGGTTGCACGATTACGTGAGTAAATCAAATATCAGGATTATTTTTTAAATCGGGAATATAAATGATAAAAAAATTAAATAATCGAATAATCATGAATTATTTCTACTGCATTAAATATTTCACAACCGAATGTCTTCATTTACTCTTTAATGCAATCGGTCACGAATATTGACATTTTTTCAGTGAATGCATGTTCATTTACAGGCCAAGAGAAGACTATTTTTGAAAAAGTTACCACTGGAATGACTGGCTCGAGAATCCAGTGATACATTTTCAAAAATAATCCTCTCTTGGCCTACAAATGGACATTGCTAACCACCATTGCAGCTTTTGATATACCCTTGCTGTTACCTGTATGTACGGGTAATTTGTACCCAGGCTGATTAATCGAGTAATCACGATTATTCTTAAATAATCGATCGATCGTGTTAACTCAAAGCAATAATCGCATATTAGCCTAACAAGAAGTCAAATGTTCTAAAGTTAAGAATGTCAACACAAAAAGTCCAGTGGCTCAATTTCAAGCCATATATGTAGGCTTCAATTTGAACATTGTAGTGAAGCCGTTGCTGCCTAGCAACAGCTTCCTGGGTCAAATTAGTTCCAATATATTGAGCAGAAAATCTGTCGTATCTGCTATTTTAGAGATAAGAGGGTTAAATATTGATTCTTGTGTATTACCCCTTTCAGGTCACGATTGGGCAAGAAAAATAAAAATTCTGGCTTATTAAATGTTCATTTACCGGCCAAGAGAAAACAATTTTCAAAAATTTACTACTGGAGCGACTGGCTCGATTATCAAACGAGCTATGCAAGTGGTAATTTCTCAAAAATCAGCTTCTCATGCTGCCCTGCAAATTGGCATTTTTCAAGACCACTACTGAAGACAGATTTTTGGACAAATTTGGTTTATTAACCGTCTGCCGGCTATGGCACCAACAACTTTCAGTCAAATTGTTTTTAAAATATTCAGCAAGTCCAGAGTTATTGCCCATTGAAATTATTGTCTGCTGGCTTGCAGCAGTCGGACAGTTATGGGCTATAAGAATGTACACAGAAAATTAATTACAATCTCATGGGACGAGGTCCTTAAGCTATGTAGCAGTGCGAGGAATATTTATCATATCTTTAGCTATATCCGCGTACAGCTACAGAGTTATGTGACCACTCAAGCTTTTGCAGAACACAGATAGGTTAGCAAAGTCAGTGTGATTAATTGTCCAGCGTGTGGCCAAGATTCCAGCTCCGCTTCTCGCCACGTTCATCCTTGGTGATTATATTCATAGAATCAGTGGTATGAGGGCTAATCGAAAAGCAATATTTTACTGAATATGCGGTATTTGAGGCGAGTCGTTTGCCATTGGGGCGGGATCTGGGAAACACTGGCTTGGTGTGTAAGCTAGCTTAAGTGGACCCAGACAACGGCTTCTACAACATTGGTTACAAAGGGTATGATTAAAAATACAATCGTTAGAATTGCGCGATATCGGTACCTGGGAGATCGTGGCTTCGACTCCGGAATGCTGAATGAAAAGTTGGCAGTGTCATCACATTCAACCTCCAAATTAAAGTTTCGGTGACAAATTCGGGCACCCGATGTCAAAAATTACCCTGTGGTCGTCATCCAATATTGCATCTGAGTCATGCATAGTGGCACATCACATTCAATAAAAGAATATTGTCTGCCACTGATGCTTTCCCCTGAATACAAAATCAGATAACTTAAATTGTAATCCTAATCGTTTCTACGACATTTCGTATTATTTTAGTGACTGTTTTCTTTATGTTACTCTGTTTGGTCGTTGTCCTCGTCTCCGAGGTTCAGCACCGGGTGTTAATTAATTACTGGGCTCAGAGATTGTTAGTTTGGTTGATCGGGTTGAAGCAGCTGCCACCACATTATTGAGCTCGGGCTCATCGTGGCCCGATTTGAATCGCAAATCTCTATTGTGGGAGCTTTTATATTAATATCATCTGTGAATAAGGACCTCGTGGGAATGTATAATTTTGCCGCTCAGCGGAGCTATGTGTTTTTGACACTACAAACAGATCAATGTGACAAAATACTGAGGGAAATACTTTTAACCATTTAAGGCTTAAACCAGACAAAAACAACTTCCGCCGTGGTCTTGAGAAATATATATTTGCAAACCAGGACAAGACAATTTTTGAAAATTTAGCAGGGGAATGACTGGCTCAATAACTGAGCCAGTTATTCTAATGACAATTTTTCAAAAATCATCTTTTGGCCTGCAACTGGATATTTCTATGAGAAAATAAAAAATGTCTTAAACAAATTTGAAAATTAACCCTTTAACCCTTTAAACTCTGCAGACCAGAAATTACAAATTCTTTGTTTTAACTATAAGACTGTTCTGTTGAATATTCAGAAACTACTTTTACTGGTTCCAGTCAAATTAATTCAAAATATTGAACAACTTTCAAAGGGTCAAAGGGTTAATGATCAGAATTTCAATTTTCTCTTAGAAAATGTTCATTTACAGACCAAGAGAACGTTATCTTTGAAAACTTACTCCTGGAATGACTGGCTCAGTTATTGAACCAGTCATGTCCAGTGATAAATTGAAAAAAAAATTCCTTTTGGCCTGCAAATGGACATTGCCCAAGACTCGTGCAGAGACCACGAAATGGTTTCCGCACTATATACACGTCGACATGTTTAGATGACACTTAGCGACTATAATTTGTTTATCGACGTTTACTGACAAAAACCATCATGCAATTTTCTTTGTTACCATAACAACAGTAATATTTCCAGGTGTCTAATATATGAACTGTGGTCACCGATGTTGTAAGAACGTCGTGTGCGAGGTAAAGAATACAACATCCCGCAGTGCAATAACGTCACAATCCTGTCAAGCAGTCTCAGCTATGCTGGGGTTGCCTGATAAACCAATTTTTAAGTTAATATTATTATATATCTTTTTTCTTTTTTTTTTCTTCCTGTCTCAGACGTCAGGACGGATATGGGGCCAGCAAGCGCTGCCCGTTGCAGATCCGCAATAACAGGCCGCAAATAGATATTTTATATAATGATAATACTAAGTGATACGTGTTGCGTACCCCTTTATTTACCCGGGGTGCGCAAGTAATCCGGTATAATTTAATAAATAAATACCTCTTTAGGGTATGTTACATGGTCTATATATACCTTGTCTTTTTCTTATTATATTTTTATATATATTTACAAACTTAAATTGTGGTACGTTGGAGCTTGCTTTTAAGGGTCCAGGTGGTTAACATGGTTAAAAAGTTAAAGTTTCATCACTGAACATTGTCATTCCTTAGACACATGGTCACCTCTTAGCTTAACCTTAAAGGATAACTAATCACATCTCTTGATAGCTATTCAGGTGATCTAACTCGCCGGTCATAAACTATAAGGTAATTTTAAGGTTGTATCACACCGCTAAGGAAAGATATTCAGGATTTAGTAGTTAAATGTTGGTACATTTCTACACCCTATGATGGCTGTCATGATTTACTTTTCATCCAATCAGAAAAAGCGTAGTGTGTCTGCCTCGGTATATACGCTCAGTCATAGAGGCGCCGGCTATGGTTTGGCAATGTGGTATAAAAGCAATCCTACAGATAAGCTGTTGAATATTTTGAAACCAATTAGATTGGAAGTTGTTGCTGCCAAATTAGTTTCAAAATATTCAATGGAATGAGCATTACATAATAAAGAATGTGATGCATTGGAATTTACATGACATCACACGCAATAGCTTGAGGAGACAAAATGGTGTCGATCACTGTTCAACATTTACTCGATATTATAAAACAGATAATTGCGATACAGATCAGGGAAGGTGACAGGATATGAATGATATGGAATTTATAAACCATATTCTATCGGTGCAATACAACATTTGAGATGAGATTAGCATCGCTTTAATGATGATTACGTTATCTCTTTACGGGTTAAACTGACCATAAATGGCTTTTGTAATTTTCTTGGTATACGTCCATTTGCGGAGGAAAAGAAGAATCATTTTGAAATTTTACCACTGGAATGACAGGCTCGATAAACGAGCCAGTGATTCCAGTGGGAAATTTTCAAAAATAATTAATCTCTTGATCTTCAAATGGACATTCACTAGAGCATGAAATTTAGATTTTCTTGACCAATCTTGACCCTTGTAGAGTTGTGTCCAGAGACTCCTTCAACTCTACCGTCCCACAAATTCTATATACACTATGAAACATTGTACAGCATCCAGTCAAATTAGTTTCAAAGTATTCAACAGTTACATGTATATTTATTTATAGCGGCCAGTCAAATTGACTGCATACATTGTGATCAGGTGTTGACCATCATGGTGATCAGGTGTTGACCATCATTGTGATCAGGTGTTGACCATCATGGTGATCAGGTGTTGACCATCATGGTGATCAGGTGTTGACCATCATGGTGATCAGGTGTTGACCATCATGGTGATCAGGTGTTGACCATCATGGTGATCAGGTGTTGACCATCATGGTGATCAGGTGTTGACCATCATTGTGATCAGGTGTTGACCATCATGGTGATCGGGTGTTGACCATCATGGTGATCAGGTGTTGACCATCATTGTGATCAGGTGTTGACCATCATGGTGATCGGGTGTTGACCATCATTGTGATCAGGTGTTGACCATCATGGTGATCGGGTGTTGACCATCATTGTGATCAGGTGTTGACCATCATGGTGATCGGGTGTTGACCATCATGGTGATCAGGTGTTGACCATCATGGTGATCAGGTGTTGACCATCATTGTGATCAGGTGTTGACCATCATTGTGATCAGGTGTTGACCATCATGGTGATCGGGTGTTGACCATCATTGTGATCAGGTGTTGACCATCATTGTGATCAGGTGTTGACCATCATTGTGATCAGGTGTTGACCATCATGGTGATCAGGTGTTGACCATCATTGTGATCAGGTGTTGACCATCATTGTGATCAGGTGTTGACCATCATGGTGATCGGGTGTTGACCATCATTGTGATCAGGTGTTGACCATCATTGTGATCAGGTGTTGACCATCATTGTGATCAGGTGTTGACCACCATTGTGATCAGGTGTTGACCATCATGGCGATCGGGTGGTGGGTTGAGTGATCACAGCACTGTGGTTTTTAAAAGATACCACTGCTGAGGGTTTTTGGATTGGTTTAAAATATATGTTCATTGGAGAATGTATATGAGAAAAAACATATCTCAGAGATTGATGATGATCCAATGTCTAATATACCTGCTTGTTACCTGTGGTCATCTTGAAAATTGGCTTTTGTATAATAGCTCCGACTATCCAGCTGCATCCATCCATCCATTCATCCATCCATCTACCCAGTCACCTACCCAGCCACCCACCTATCCACCCACCCCCACCCACTCACCGACCAACCATCCATCCATCCATCCATCAATCACCCCTGTCCAACCATCCATCCAACCAACGAACCACCCACCCATATATATATATATATATATATATATCTAATTTACTTATTCACTCACTCATTCATATTTTGCAGGATATTTGGGACAAAATGCAATGGTTGCTTACAGTTTATTCCGCCAAATGAACTTGTGATGCGGGCGGCGGGCACTGTCTACCATCTACAATGTTTTGTGTGCGTGGTCTGCGGACATCAGCTCCAGAAAGGGGAACAATTTGTGTATAAAGAAGGACAGTTATTTTGTCGTATTGACTATGAAAAGGAGTATAGTTTCTTGGCTCTAAGTCCGAAAAGTGATGCCGAGGACAGTTACGAAGACACAGAATCAGACAGCGGTAAAGGACCAAAGAGACCACGTACGATTCTCACGACGAGTCAGCGAAGAAAGTTTAAAGCCTCGTTTGAAGTGAACCCAAAGCCATGTAGAAAGGTAGTTAATCCTTTAATTGTCAAGAAAATAAAACAGTGCTTAGTCATAATGATGTTCAATTCATGAATCTATTTCTTCACTCAATCATATGTCGTCATAATCAACTACACGACGTGTATGCTGCCGTCATAATCATGACATTATGAATGATTCGATTAAGCCCATCTTTAATGCTTAATAGTCTGACACGTTGTACGAATTATATGTTTTTGTTATTTAAGAAACATACTGTTGAATATTTTGAAACTAATTTGACTGGGCGCTTTTGCTGCCATAGCGAGGTGTGGATGGAGCTTAGATGGAGATGGGTGGGGTATTGCTAAAACTGGGAAGGTCCATTGCAGGCCAAGAGAAGAGTATTTTTGAAAGCTTGCCACTGGGATGACTGGCGTGGTTATCAAGCCCATCATCGCAATGGTAAGTTTCCTGAAATATTCTATTTAGTCTTTAAATTTATACTTGTTGAGAAAGTTTCTATACACTCTAGACCTATTAAAGGAGCACATTCACACCAAAATACTTGGAAATAAAATTGGTAAAACTGTATACTTTTAGAGGCTTAAATTGTGTACCTCAATGTAATGAAGCGAAATAAATCGTAACAATTATCATGATTTAATTCTGTATAAATAAATATCGTTTTTAGTTGTGAAGTTGAGATGCAGGACTTGTGCCTCTAATTCATTTTCACAACATAAAAAATTAGATTAATTTCTGCGTAATGAAATCATCATATGTTAAGATTTATTACATTATATCTTGGCACATAATTTAAGCCTCTAAGTTTATGCAATTTTGACAATATTATTTTCAAATATTTTGGTGTGATTGTGCACCTTTAAATAATAGAATAGTTGAATGCCTGAACTGCCTGGATGATTTCACCCAAACTTTTGGATAAGGATTCATAATATATTGGTCCACGTCTGATTGTGTTATATAGAGAAGCATGATTGGTTAATGTGGTTGATTGCTACCTTGAAGCTTCTAGTGTCGGGTTTAACCCTTCAAATGTCGGTACCTCAATTTCAGAGCAACTATACAGTTAAGCTGTTGAATAAATTGGTGTGACAGTTAGCCATAAGATCTTATAAGCCAGAAATTAGCTCTCAGTAAAAATCCCTCTATATATTTGACAAAATTATCCCCCAACCCACTACACCCACATCTCTCTGAAACACTAATTAACATTTGTGGTCAAGCCTGCTAAAATCAACCAATGCAGCAGTCTTGAGGACTGGCCATTTGCAGGTCAAGAGAAGACTATCTTTGAGAATTTATGACTAGAATTCCTGGCTCGATCAATAACCGAGCCAAGTCATTCCAGTAGTAAATTTTCAAAAATCGAGTTTTCTCGAACAGAGGGACATTCATCTTGATCAGAAACCATTGAAATTCCAGTGTCTTATTTTGAAGACAACTGTACAAGAAAGCTGTTAAAGGAAATCTCGCCTTACCTTATACTAACCATTCGTGTGATAGAATTTGCCACCAACAATCCATCTCTGACATTTTAGCTTTTATCGTGCCGAGAACGAAAAATATCCACACTTTAGAAGCTAAATGTTGATACATTTCAACAGCTTCTGATGACTGTCATGATGTACTTTTCAACCATTGAGAAAAAGCTTAGCATATCTGCCTCGTTTTATACGCACAGTCTTAGAGGTGCCATTTATAGTTTGGCAATGTGGTATAAAAGCAATCATACAGGTAAGTTGTTGAATATTTTGAAACCAATTTGACTGGAAGTGGTTGCTGCCATAGCAACAACATCCAGCCAAATTAGTTTCAAAATATTCAACGGGATGAGTATTACAGAATAAAGAATGTAATGCATTGACACTTACTGACATCAGGTACTATCGCTTGAGGAGACAAAATGGTGGTGCTCACTGTTCAACGTTTACGTGATATTACAAAGGAGATAATTGTGGTACAGAGAAGTCAATGTGACAGGATATGAACGATATGGAATCTATAAGCCATAATCTATTGGTGCAATACAACATTTGCGATGAGAGTAGCATCCCTTTAAATATTATAAAACTAATTTGACCAGAATCTGTTGCAACCATCATAATGTAAATATTCATAATTTATCATGTAATTAAATGTCAAATAAATTTAAATCTTACTTGTCTCTTGATGTCTCAGGTTCGTGAGAAGCTGGCTGCTGAGACAGGACTAAGTGTAAGAGTAGTACAAGTCTGGTTCCAAAACCAAAGGGCAAAGGTCAGTGATTATTGCAGTGATTTATTAGATTATTGTCAGTAGTAGTAGTAGCAGTTGCAGCAGTAGCAGTGGTAGTAGTAGTCGCAGTAGCAGTAGTAGCAGTAGTGGTAGTAGTAGTAGCAGCAGTAATTGTATCAGTAGTAATACCAACGGGAATTGTAGCAGCAATAATTATTATGATTATAACAGCAGTAATTGTAGCAGCAGTAATTGTACCTGAGCAACAATCATAGCAGCAGTAATTGTAGCATGTGCAGTAGTAATTGAAGCAGCAGTAATTGTATGAGGATTAATTGTAGCAGCAGTAATAATAGCAGTAATTGAAGCAGCAGTAATTGTAGCAGCAGTAATAATAGCAGTAATTGAAGCAGCAGTAATTGTAGCAGCAGTAATTGTAGCAGCAGTAATTGTAGCAGCAGTAATTGTAGCAGCAGTAATTGTAGGAGGATTAATTGTAGTAGCAGTAATAATAGCAGTAATTGTAGCAGCAGTAATTGTAGCAGCAGTAATTGTAGCAGCAGTAATTGTAACAGCAGTAATTATAGCAGCAGTAATTGAAGCAGCAGTAATGTAGCAGCAGTAATTGTAGTAGCAGTAATTGTAGTAGCAGTAATTGTAGCAGCAGTAATAATAGCAGTAATTGTAGCAGCAGTAATAATAGCAGCAGTAATTGTAGCAGCAGTAATTGTAGTAGCAGTAATTGTAGTAGCAGTAATAATAGCAGTAATTGTAGCAGCAGTAATTGTAGTAGCAGTAATTGTAGAAGCAGTAATTGTAGTAGCAGTAATTGTAGTAGTGGTAATAATAGCAGTAATTGTAGCAGCAGTAATTGTAGTAGCAGTAATAATAGCAGTAATTGTAGCAGCAGTAATAATAGCAGTAATTGTAGCAGCAGTAATAATAGCAGCAGTAATTGTAGCAGCAGTAATTGTAGTAGCAGTAATTGAAGCAGCAGTAATTGTAGTAGCAGTAATAATAGCAGCAGTAATAAAAGCAGTAATTGTAGCAGCAGTAATTGTAGCAGCAGTAATTGTAGTAGCAGTAATTGTAGTAGCAAGAATTGTAGTAGCAGTAATTGTAGTAGCAGTAATTGTAGCAGCAGTAATTGTAGCAGCAGTAATAATAGCAGTAATTGAAGCAGCAGTAATTGTAGCAGCAGTAATTGTAGTAGCAGTAATTGTAGCAGCAGTAATTGTAGCAGCAGTAATTTTAGCAGCAGTAATTGTAGCAGCAGTAATTGTAGTAGCAGTAATTGTAGTAGCAGTAATTGTAGCAGCAGTAATTATAGTAGCAGTAATTGTAGCAGCAGTAATTGTAGTAGCAGTAATTGTAACAGCAGTAATTGCAGTAGCAGTAATTGTAGTAGCAGTAATTGGAGTAGCAGTAATTGTAGTTGCAGTAATTGTAGTAGCAGTAATTGTAGTAGCAGTAATTGTAGCAGCAGTAATTATAGTAGCAGTAATTGTAGCAGCAGTAATTGTAGTAGCAGTAATAATAGCAGTAATTGTAGCAGCAGTAATAATAGCAGTAATTGTAGCAGCAGTAATTGTAGCAGCAGTAATTGTAGCAACAGTAATTGTAGCAACAGTAATTGTAGCAGCAGTAATTGTAGCAGCAGTAATTGTAGCAGCAGTAATTGTAGCAGCAGTAATTGTAGCAGCAGTAATTGTAGTAGCAGTAATTGTAGCAGCAGTAATTGAAGCAGCAGTAATTGTAGTAGCAGTAATTGTAGCAGCAGTAATTGTAGGAGCAGTAATTGAAGCAGCAGTAATTGTAGTCACAGTAATTGTAGTAGCAGTAATTGTAGTAGCAGTAATTGTAGTAGCAGTAATTGTAGTAGCAGTAATTGTAGTAGCAGTAATAATAGCAGTAATTGCAGTAGCAGTAATAATAGCAGTAATTGTAGCAGCAGTAATTGAAGCAGCAGTAATTGAAGCAGCAATAATTGAAGCAGCAGTAATTGTAGCAGCAGTAATTGTAGTAGCAGTAATTGTAGCAGCAGTAATTGTAGGAGGATTAATTGTTGCAGCAGTAATTGTAGTAGCAGTAATTGTAGTAGCAGTAATAATAGCAGTAATTGAAGCAGCAGTAATAATAGCAGTAATTCTAGCAGCAGTAATTGTAGTAGCAGTAATTGTAGCAGCAGTAATAATAGCAGTAATTGTAGCAGCAGTAATAATAGCAGTAATTGTAGCAGCAGTAATTGTAGCAGCAGTAATTGTAGCAGCTGTAATTGTGGCAACAGTAATTGTAGTAGCAGTAACTGTAACCGCAGTAATAATAGCAGTAATTGTAGCAGCAGTAATTGTAGCGGCAGTAATAATAGCAGTAATTGTAGCAGCAGTGATTGTAGGAGGATTAATTGTTGCAGCAGTAATTGAAGCAGCAGTAATTGTAGCAGCAGTAATTGTAGCAGCAGTAATTGTAGCAGCAGTAAGTGTAACAGCAGTAATTGTAGCAGCAGTGATTGTAGGAGGATTAATTGTTGCAGCAGTAATTGTCGCAGCAGTAATTGAAGCAGCAGTAATTGAAGCAGCAGTAATTGTAGCAGCAGTAATTGTAGCAGCAGTAAGTGTAACAGCAGTAATTGTAGCAGCAGTGATTGTAGGAGGATTAATTGTTGCAACAGTAATAATAGCAGTAATTGAAGCAGCAGTGATTGTAGCAGCAGTAATTGAAGCAACAGTAATTGAAGCAACAGTAATTGAAGCAGCAGTAATTGTAGCAGCAGTAATAATAGCAGTAATTAAAGCAGCAGTAATAATAGCAGCAGTAATTGTAGCAGCAGTAATTGTAGCAGCAGTAATTGTAGTAGCAGTAATTGTAGCAGCAGTAATTGTAGCAGCAGTAATTGTAGCAGCAGTAATTGTAGCAGCAGTAATTGTAGTAGCAGTAATTGTAGCTGCAGTAATTGTAGCAGCAGTAATTGTAGCAGCAGTAATTGTGGCAGCAGTAATTGTGGTAGCAGTAATTGTAGTAGCAGTAATTGAAGCAGCAGTAATTGTAGCAGCAGTGATTGAAGCAGCAGTAACTGAAGCAGCAGTAACTGAAGCAGCAGTAATTGAAGCAGCAGCAATTGTAGCAGCAGTAATTGTAGCAGCAGTAATTGTAGCAGCAGTAATTGTAGCAGCAGTGATTGTAGGAGGATTAATTGTTCCAGCAGTAATAGTAGCAGTAATTGAAGCAGCAGTGATTGTAACTCCAGTAATTGAAGCAACAGTAATTGAAGCAGCAGTAATTGTAGCAGCAGTAATTGTAGCAGCAGTAATAATAGCAGTAATTGAAGCAGCAGTAATTGAAGCAACAGTAATTGAAGCAGCAGTAATTGAAGCAGCAGTAATTGTAACAGCAGTAATTGTAGCAGCAGTAATAATAGCAGTAATTGAAGCAGCATTAATTGTAGCAGCAGTAATTGTAGCAGCAGTAATTGTAGCAGCAGTAATTGTAGTGGCAGTAATTGTAGCAGCAGTAATAATAGCAGTAATTGAAGCAGCAGTAATTGTAGCAGCAGTAATTGTAGTAGCAGTAATTGTAGCAGCAGTAATTGAATTGTAGCAGCAGTAATTGTAGCAGCAGTAATTGTAGCAGTAGTAATTGTAGCAGCAGTAATTGTAGCAGCAGTAATTGTAGCAGCAGTAATTGTAGCAGCAGTAATTGTAGCAGCAGTAATAATAGCAGTAATTGAAGCAGCAGTAATTGTAGCAGCAGTAATTGTAGTAGCAGTAATTGTAGCAGCAGTAATTGAATTGTAGCAACAGTAATTGTAGCAGCAGTAATTGTAGCAGTAGTAATTGTAGCAGCAGTAATTGTAGCAGCAGTAATTGTAGCAGCAGTAATTGTAGCAGCAGTAATTGTAGCAGCGGTAATTGTAGTAGCGGTAATTGAAGCAGCAGTAAATGTAGTAGCAATAATTGTAGCAGCAGTAATCGTAGTAGCAGTAATCGTAGCAGCAGTAATTGTAGCAGCGGTAATTGTAGCAACAGTAATTGTAGTAGCAGTAATTGAAGCAGCAGTGATTGTAGTAGCAGTAATTGTAGTAACAGTAATAATAGCAGTAATTGTAGCAGCAGTAATTTTAGCGGCAGTAATTGTAGCAGCAGTAATTGTAGTAGCAGTAATTGTAGCAGCAGTAATTGTAGCAGCAGTAATTGTAGCAGCAGTAATTGTAGCAGCAGTAATTTTAGCAGCAGTAATTGTAGCGGCAGTAATTGTAGCGGCAGTAATTGTAGCGGCAGTAATTGTAGCGGCAGTAATTGTAGCGGCAGTAATTGTAGCAGCAGTAATTGTAGCAGCAGTAATTTTAGCAGCAGTAATTTTAGCAGCAGTAATTGTAGCAGCAGTAATTGTAGTAGCAGTAATTGTAGTAACAGTAATAATAGCAGTAATTGTAGCAGCAGTAATTGTAGCAGCAGTAATTGTAGCAGCAGTAATTGTAGCAACAGTAATTGTAGCAGCAGTAATTGTAGCAGCAGTAATTGTAGCAGCAGTAATTGTAGCAACAGTAATTGTAGCAACAGTAATTGTAGCAGCAGTAATTGTAGCAGCAGTAATTTTAGCAGCAGTAATTGTAGCAGCAGTAATTGTAGTAGCAGTAATTGTAGTAACAGTAATAATAGCAGTAATTGTAGCAACAGTAATTGTAGCAGCAGTAATTGTAGCAGCAGTAATTTTAGCAGCAGTAATTTTAGCAGCAGTAATTGTAGCAGCAGTAATTGTAGCAGCAGTAATTGTAGCAGCAGTAATTGTAGCAGCAGTAATTGTAGCTGCAGTAATTTTAGTCAGAGTAATTGTAGCAGCAGTAATTGTAGCAGCAGTAATTGTAGCAGCAGTAATTGTAGTTGCAGTAATTGTAGCAGCAGTAATTGTAGCAGCAGTAATTGTAGCAGCAGTAATTGTAGTTGCAGTAATTGTAGCAGCAGTAATTGTAGCAGCAGTGATTGTAGCAGCAGTAATTGTAGTAGCAGTAATTGTAGCAGCAGTAATTGTAGTAGCCTCAATGAAACATAGCTCAATTTTGTTTTGTGTTTTGTAGGTAAAAAAGATAGCTCGCAGGCAAAATCAAGACCAGAGTAACTCAGACAGCAGCAAAAATGGCTCGCAACAACGGCAACAGAAACGGAAAAGCGTGAAAACGGAGCAGGAAGATGATAATGATTCAGGTGAGTTACTGCATGTTACATGAGTCTCGGCAGTGTTTCACATGACATCTAAATTTTGGAGGTCCCAGGGATACCCCCCTCCCCCCCCCACCCTGAAATTTTGGGATCCCTAGCTGAAATTTGCATGTACTAAATTACTGAAATCTGGTGTTCCCAAGCAGTATTTCTTATCAATCCTAAAGTTACAAGATACCAGGGACTCATAACTATGAATTATAGTGGTCCCATGTTAAATTTTGTAGGTATTTTTTTGCAAACCCTATAAAACTACTTTATATTTGAAGTCTTACACAATTTTCATGGGGTCCCAGGGGACCCACTGCCACTACTTTTGGGGGTCCCAAGATGCATTTTAGGGGTATATACCCTCAAAACAAGACAAACTTGACGCCTGCCACTGCAAACACCTACGCACCATCACTGGACACCGATGGCCAGAGAGCATAATCTCCAACGATGCACTATACAAGATGTGTAATACGTCGATGCTGTCTGTAAAAGTCGTCAGGCAAAGATGGTCCATGTTTGGCCATGTGCTACGGATGCCAGAAGACACACCAGCACAGAGAGCCGTGGAATTTACCCTACTCGGAGCCAGCAAATACAAAGCCAGGAGAGGATGTCATTGCATAAATCAGCTAAGCCTGCTATGAGGTGACCTCAAGAAAGCAGGATTAGGTACACTCAAGTCAAGAATGAACCTGAAAAAGGCTAAGGATTTTGGCTGAAGACAAGACACAGTTGGCAAACGCAAAGAAGGACTGATTGCAGCTTTAGGATATTTCTACTACAGCCGCAGAATACAGTAATCATGCATACATACCCTCAAAAAGACCCTTATGAGAATACCTGGGTGTAGGGAGGAGAGGGTAGTAGCCAAGTCTTAACCCTTTAACACTTAAATTTGTTCAAGAAAATTAAATCATTTTCATTCAAAATGTCCATTTACAGACCAGGAGAAGTGTTTTTTGAAAATTTACCACTAGAATCACTGGCTCGCTTATCAAGGCAATCATTCCAGTGGTAAATTTTCAAAAACATTTCTCTTAGTCTGCAAATGGACATTTTGAAAGACCACTACTGATAACTTCTGTCAAACTTCTTTTGGAATATATTTTCTAGAGTTTATTCGTTTGGCCAGAGAAAGAATGTTATTGTTTTGGAGGTCAGTTAACCCTTTAACACTCATATCAGCCAAAAATGGCTTCTGCAGTGGTCTTGAGAAATGACCATTTGCAGACCAATAGAAAACTATTTTTGAAAATTTACCCCTGGAATGACTGGCTCGATAACCGAGCCAGTCATTCCAGTGACATTCGATTAAAAAATAGTCTTCTCTTGGTCTGCAAATTGACATTTTCTTTAAAGAAATTGAAATTTTCGTGAACAAATTCAAGGTTTAAATGGCTAAAGGGACATTAGAATGGTATTCTTCAGAGGATTAAATTGTGGGATGTAACGAAATGAAATAAATCATAACATAATGATTTAATTCCGGAAAAATTAATATAATTTTTTTCAGATGTTAATTTGAATTAATTAGTGATTCATGTCTCTAATTCATTTTCACAGCTTAAAATATTATATTAATTTATATGAAATGAAATCAGCATATGCTAAAATTTATTTTGTTTCATTACATCTAGGCACTACGTAATTTAAGCCTCTAAAAGTATACAATTTTAACAGTTTTATTTTTAGACTTTTCTGCTATGAATGCATACACCTTTAAGATAAGTATTTAGTCTCTGCCTCAGTAGCTGTTTATTCAGCCTGATCATTCGTGTAGTATCTTTTATAGAAAATTAGAAACCTTTAAAGAAAACCTCATCTTATCTTGTACTAACCATTCAGCTTATAGAATTTGCCACCAATGAGCCATCCCTGACATTTTAGCTTTTTATCTTCCCGACAATGAAAGGTATTCAGGCTTTAGTAGCTAAATGTTGTCACATTTCTACAGCCTATGGTGGCTCTCATGATTTACTTATCAACCAATCAGAAAAAACCTAGCTTGTCTGCCTTGGTATATACCCTCAGTCATAGAGGTGCCAGCTATAGTTTGGCAATGTGGTATAAAAACACTCATACAGGTAAGCTGCTGAATATTTTGAAACTAATTTGACTGGAAGTTGTTGCTGCCATAGCTTCCAGTCAAATTAGTTTCAAAATATTCAACAGGATGAGTATTACATAATAAAGTAATGCATTGGCACTTACACTCACACACAATCGTTTGAGGAGACAAAATGGTGGCGATCGCTGTTCAGCATTTACGCGATATTACAAAGCAGGTAATTGTGATACAGATAAGGGGATATGACAGGATATGAATGATATAGAATCTGTAAACTATAATCTATCAGTGCAATATAACATTTGAGATGCGATTAGCATCCCTTTAAATTTAATCATCTTTTCTTTTTCCCACAGGAAGCGATATGGCAATTGATAGCACAAGCAATATTCCATGTAAGTAGAATTGGTGCGACAAATAAGAATAATAGTCTTTGACAAATTAAATTCAAAATTTTAAATCAATTTTGTGTGGTATAAAGAGGAGTCTTATTCCATATGGTCACTAAGCGACCACCTTTAAAATTATTTGGTGTGCAATGATCGACCCTCAGTAACTGAGATTAACCCATTGACCTTCAAATTTTTAATTTTCTCATAGAAAATGTCCATTTCAAAATTAAGAGAAAACTATTTTTGAAAATTTACCACTGGAATGACTGGCTCGGTAATCGAGCCAGTCATTCCAGTGGTGAATTATAAAAAATAGCCATCTTTTTGGTCTGCAAATGGACAATTCTCAAGACCACTGCAGAAGCCATTTTTGGCTGATGAATGTTAAAGGGTTACGTCAAATCTTTTGGATAACACTGGGTGTGACATATGTAGGGTGTCTATCAAATTTTAATCTGAATGGGGAATTCAATATGGTTACTAGGCACAGTAGGCAGGCATTTTGGAAATTGACTAACGTTAGGGGTGTGTGATTATTGATATTAGTGATCATGATCGATAATTTAAGAATAATCGTGATTAATCAGCACACAAAAGCATACCAATGAGGTGATATTTTTTAAAATGCATCACTGGAATGCCTGGCTCAATTCTCGCTGTGAAAAATGTCAGTTTTCTTAACCTATCTCATTAAAGAGTAATTAACAGGTAGATTTTTTAATATTTACGCGGTAGAAATTTTTCACGATTCTATTTAATTTTTAATCATGAATTCATGATTAAAAAAATAATTGTGATTTTCGATTTAATCATGTAATCGCTTAAGCCTAACTTCCGTGCAGTAGCTCTCCGTTGCTATGACTGATTCTTTCAAAAACCTTGGAAATCAATTAAGAAATCTGATCTGTCACTCAAGTATATGTCGTTATAATTAAATATGTCACATGTTAGTCCTCGTCACAATCAAGAGCCTGTCACATGTTGGTCCTCATCACAATCAAGAGCCTGTATAGCTCTGTTATGAAAATCAAAAAGTTGCTACAGTACTGTACGAATGGAGGATTCCAGTTTCTCAGTCAATCGTATTATGTCATAATCAACTATGCGATGTGTAGGCACACGTCATAATCAATTACGTCATGAATGACATAGATAAGTTCATTACGAACGCTTACTTGATGATGGACTAAGCGTTGTTGTACGAATTGTGTGTCTTTGCTATTTAATAAACATTCTGTTGAATATTTTGAAACTGTTTTGACTGGGCTCTATTACTGCCATAGGCAGCAACACCACCCAGTCAAATTAGTTTCAAAATATTCAACAGTTTACCAGTATAGTTTCCTGGAAACCGAGATTCAGAGAGTGCAGGGATCGATCAATCCCAGCATGGGCAAAGCGTGGTTGGAGCTTAACTAGAGATAGGCGCAGCATAGCTAAAACTGGATACCTCCATTGTATGTCTCTGATGAATTTATAATTTATTAAACATTCTGTTGAATGTGTTGAATAATTTGAAACTAATATGACAGCCTATGCCTGCAACAGCGCCAAGTCAAATTAGTGTAAAAAAGTTTCAACAACTTACCTGTATAGTTACTTTGAAATTTAGATTCTGGGAATTCAGGTTTAAAAGTTTACAGTCATTTCCAACACAGATAAAACTTGCTAAGCTTAGCTAGCAAGGGGCGGGGCATAACTATAATGGATGGTCTACTTAAAGGAATGCCCAGTACTACTGTCATCCTGGCCAGAACCCTGACCATTCACATTATTGCAGTCCAGCTTAGTCCAGTCAGGTGAGCATCATGGCTCTTTGACCATTTATTGTTTGACAGGAAATATTTTTGTAACTATCTTTAATTATCTCCGTTTTTGTATTCTCAGCTCTACCATCGTTACCGACGGCATCTCAGGCATACACAACTCAGCTCAGGCCATACGACCACACAGGTAAATACAGCAAGCTCTACTACACTCGCGATACCATCTATCTTTTGGGCCGGAGTAAGGTGGTCATTCCTTAAGTCTTAATGTGCCAACATAATGTGCTACTAAATGCCATTTATTTCTATGGTTATGGTAACTAACCACAATTAACCCTTTTATCCTCGAATTTGTTTTAAAAATTCAATTTTTTCATAGAAAACGTCCATTTACGGACCAAGAGAAGACTATTTTTGAAAATTTACCACTGGAATGACTGACTCGGTTATCAAGACAGTCATTTCAGGGGTAGATTAAAAAAAATAGTCTTCTCTTGTTCTGTAAATGGACATTTAGTAACACCACTGCAGAAGCCGTTTTTGGCGGATGTGCTTGTTAAAGGGTTAAAGGGTCGTCTGTTTCTAGTGAACATTAAAGAGACAAGCTTTGCTCATAACGTATCAGTCAACAAAAAAGCCAATGAAAAATGGTTTCTAAGACTTCAACGTCTTATCAAATTATGTTCAAAATAGTCAACAGAACCACATCGTTTTCAAAATTGTGCTGACAGATTTCGGCAGATATGCTTCTCTGTAATTCAGATCAGTACGCAAAAGAATTCCCAGATCCTTGTAATTTTGTACTGAGCCGTACTGCATGATCAGAATATAAAATTTAATTAAATGTTCTAAATGCATCATTTATACGATATTATTAGGAGAATTAATCTTTTAATTGTCAAGAAGTCAAAATGTTTGGTTAGTAAATGGCCAAGAGAAGAAAAAGATCTGAAAATTCACCACTGGAATGACTGACTCGCTAATCGAGCCAGTCATTCCAGTGGTAGATTTTCAAAAATTTCCTTTTAGCATTCCTGTGTACATTAATTAAGCATGAGGTTATATTATCTTGACAGGTTTTATTGGTAAAACTTGACTGACTTGCAACTGATGAGAAATTATTTAGCCTTAGTACAGTCTGAAAAAATTGGCTGCATCACTTAAGTGTGAATACCAAGGAAGAATATAACATGGGTAATGTGGCTATTCGTGTACGAGCCTGGAAGTAAATCAACAACTCGTTTCCACATACAATCATTCAATTTTCTTTCCAAACCATTTTATTGTGAGTAAAGAGACTTAAAATATATTCATTTGGAAATTGCAGCAGGGTTTTTCACACCATCTAAATTTTGGTAGTCCTAGGGCCCCATACCCTGAAATCTAGTGGTCCCAAACTGAAATCTGGTGTTCCTGAAGCAGTATTTATCATCCATGCTGAAAGTAGAGGGTAACATGGCCTGACAATTATGGATTATTATGGGTCCCATGCCAGATTGTGTAGGTAGCTTTGTGCAAAATCCCATAAAACTACTAAGTATTTAACAATCAGACAAGATTTTCAGGGGTCCAATGGGAGCCACTATCACTTCTTTTGGGGGTCCCAGGCTGCATTTTGGGGTATATACCCTCAAAAGGACCCATATGAGAATCACTGTATGGCAGACTTTGCAGCTTCCAAATGTCAATTTTCATGTTTTTTGTACAATTCTGATAATTATCCTATTCTAATTTTCACAGATATTTATGGTAATCAGTCAGCATCGCTTCCCGATAATCTCTACACAGAAGCCGCTATGGCGTTAGACGATGGCGTCGCTGATCTCGAACCAATGCTACTCAGCGACACGCATCGGCACCTAACCAATGGACATAATAACAATAATAATAATAACAATAACAACAATAACAATCATAATAACAACAATGGTCCCATTACAAATCCTATAGATAAACTATACTCCATGCAGAGTTCATATTTTGCGACAATCGACTGATCGGTTGAAAATCCGTATTTTGTAATTTCGCTGTTGATCTGTGTTCAAATTATTTAATTCGTCATCCAGATGTATATTATTAATAATTATTATAATGAGATTATGCTAGAGTGACCGTCCGTCATTCGTCTGACCATTGTCCAGCAGGATTTTTGCCTCGTAACCCCTGAAATTCCAGTGTCTCAATTTCAACACAACTATACAGGAAAGCTTTGAATTTTTTGAAATTAATTCAACTGGAAGCTGTTGCTGCCATATACAGCAACAGCGCACAGTCAAATTAGTTTTCAAAGTGTTCAAAAGAATATAAAGATTTCTGCTTAATGAATGTCCATTTGTAGCCCCCCAAAAAGGTACTTTTGAAAATTTAAACCTGGAATAACTGGTTGAGTTGTCGAGCCAGTGATTTCAGTGGCTAATTAAAAAAAAAAAGCTTTTTGTTAGACTGCAAATGAAAATTTCAGAAGCCATATGCATAAGCATCTTGTGGTCAGTTTGAAAATTAGTCCCTTTGAAGTTATCTTCAAAAATGACCATTTGCAGACCAAGAGAAAGTTTACCATTGGAATCACTGGCTCAGTAACCAAGCTAGTCATTATAGTGGAAAAAACATTTCTTTTTGTCTGCAAATAAACATTTTTTATACAGTACAGTCTACTTTTCAAATACTGGTGTTCCTGTGGTGTACAGACGCCACACAGACTCTCTCTGGGTCTCTTGTTATTGTTACGTATTGATGATGTCATAGCGTGCTACTCTCATACAATTTCCTGTTGACATTGTACAATATAAGTATGGTTTGAATCACCCTTACCCAAGAATCATTCCACAAGTTTTCATCCAAAAAGAACCTAGAAAATCTGAAATTTAAAACGAAATGTAGCAATAATTTGAATGTGAGTGCTGTTTTTGGTACTGATTTTGGTAAGGATTGTGCTGAAAGCTGTTGCTATCTAATACAACAACAGCTCCCGGCAACACTATTTATGTAAAATTCCTACATATTTTTGATAAAATACACAAATTTAACAAATTCTGGTTTAAATATGTCCCAAGTTTGAATCCTACTTCTATTTACACTGTCAGTTCATACTCATAAATCATGCGTTTGTCTAAAGTATATAGTGCTGTTTAATTGTCCGTCCGTCCGTCTATCAGTCAGTCATTGCTATATTTCATATAAAGCACAGAACTTCAATTACAATGGCAGAAATATTCCTTTGAATATTGTAAAACTATTTTAACATCTCCCAGTAAAATTAGTTTCAAGATATTCAACAATTTACCTATATGATCGTCTTAAAATCAAGATTCTGAGACCTCTGAGTTGAAGGGGGTAATTTAAAAAAAAATAAATGAGTACTGTTCTTATTTACCTGTTTGGAATTTTTGGTATGCTGTTGCTGTTTCCATAATTATCATATTGAGTTTAAATAGGGGGTGCGTTTTCGCGACTGAGACGCTCCATAAATCCTGACTTGTTTCCTGAATTTTGTGTCTTCGCGTTCCGGAAATGAACAAGGTGAATCACGAACTGAGTTTTGATCTTGGTTCGTGGTTACTCGTTCATAAATACCAATAGGGTGGCGCCTGGTGAAAATTTTACAACTTATTTGAATAATGAAATCTCATGGATTTAGATTTATTTGACTAAAAATTACGCATTAATAAACGATAAAATTGTTTGCTAAAGTTAACATAATTTAAAATGCTTTTTTGTTCAGAACATTGACACGAAATCAAATGTCGCTAATTCACATAAATCCTGTTTTGGCATTGTGGTTCGTAGTTAGTGGATCGAGGTTAGTGGTGACGAACTAAGTCAGTAAATATATCCTGTCAGCATCCGTGGTAGCATGAGAAAAGAAGAATATTTCTAAATCTTGACCAAATTTCAGCAAACTTTGCTTTAAGAAATTTCTGAGCACTGTGAAACTTTACATAGTTTTCTGACCCAGATATTTCGTTGGTCAATTTTCAAAAATAGGTTTCCCTTGAAGCTATCTGTATCAGACGTGACCGTTAGAATGTTAACCCTTTAATGACTAAATTTGATTCAACAAATCTAATTATTTGCTTTTTAAATGTACATCTGCGGTCCAAGATTAGACTAGCCAGTCAGTCCAGTGGCAAATTAAAAAAAAATCTCTTGGTCTGCAAATGGGCATTATTCAAAATGACTGCTGAGGCCAGTTTCGGCATGAAACAGTTAATGGTTGAAACTAGAAATGTAAACAATTTTAATTCCTATTGATTAAAGGGAGATAAGTGCTACATTAAAACTTTAACAGAACTGATAACTACTTGTGTTACCTCCCTTTACCATGTACACCTACAGTGAATTTAGAGCTCCTTTCCACACTATTATTCATTCCCATTTCACGACATTACACGCTATATACATTTTGTTATTCTATATTATTAGTCTATGTTTATATTTATATTATAAATTATAATATTATTTATTATATTTTGAGTTGTTTTTTTTACACAGAAATCTATCGTCGCTGTTTTGTTGAAATATTACTAATAAATCTGTCATATTGTGTTCGTTCCTTTACCGGTTAATCTATTTATTTATTCCGATGTCATAATAATTTCAGGGTTATAATAATATTAATATAATTACATAATAACCGTGGTTCTAATTTATCAAAGACCCGCTTCCCCGCAACATTACAGAAATGTTATTCTGTATTTTAGCATTCTCATAAAGAATCGAATCTGTCCAATTTGTGAATAAAACTTTGTAAATATTCTGGTGAAAACAACATAATTTCCCTGACAATTCTTACATGTAAAAAATGATTTTATAATATTCTAATTGAATTTTAATAATTATAGGAATATTACGTGATACGCAGGCAGCAAAACTTTAGGTGAATGAAATGATGCAAATTAGCCGAACCCATTTTTCAATTCAATTCAATTCAATTTATTACTCGCAGACTTTATACATTAAGTGTAATACTAAGCCTCTAGCATGCACATAAGATTGCGCGATTATTACTTTGAGTGATCGCGGTCGATTATTTATGAATAATCGTGATTACTCGATTAATCAGCCTGGTTACAAATTACACCGATATTACGACAAAGATATATCAGTGACAAAAGCTGCAATGGTGTTTAGAAGTGGCCATTTGCAGGCCAAGAGAAGACTATTTTTGAAAATGTATCACTGGAATGCCTGGCATCCAGACTACATGTTGCTAACTGACTAACAGCTGCATCACACCAGACAATAACGTTACTGGTCAAGAACTCTAGACCTGTTGAATGTTTTGAAAATAATTTGACTGAAAGTTGTTGATATCTGAATCCTCACTAACTTTCAGTGACATTTTTTTCAAAATATTCAGCATATTCAGAGTTAAATCCCAGTCTGCAGAAATTCAGCCGGCAGACAGTTTAAAGCACATTAGCTCTTTAATAATTGCTGACCAGATACAAAAATTTCTTTTAAAGGTACACCAAATGCTTGAAAACAAAATTGTGAAATTTTTATACTTTTGTAGGCTTATATTATGTATCTATATGTAATGAAACGAAATAAATCTTAACATATGATGATTTCATTTCATATAAATTAATATACTTTATTTAGTTGTCAAGTTGAATTAAGTGCTCTTGTCTCTAATTCAATTTCACAACTTAAAAAAATTATATTAATTAATACGTGATGAAATCATCATATGTTAAGATTTATTTCGTTTCGTTACCTCTAGGATCATAATTTAAGCCTCTAAATGTATGCAAATTAAAAAATTTAATTTTCAGGCATTTTGATGCGAACATGCATGCACCTTTAATAAGTAATGCGTTATTTTCCGTGAGGAACTTAATTTGTAAAAAAACCCTGGTTTCTATAGCATAGAACGTGTGTGTACTGATTCATATCACTTCTAGTGCGTTCTTACTTCATGGATCAAACGCATTTCAGATTGCGTGTTTGTCCATATTGGGCAGAGTTATCTCCCCTGGAAATGTTTTGCTCGAAAAGACTGGCTTCCCAAACATTAGTCTAGAAAGCCGCTTCAAATTTGGTATGTAAATTTGACAGGATCTCAGCTGAGATTGCATTCAGTAGAATCCATTAAAATTTGACAGGGGTTGTCTCCCCTAAATAGAAAGCGAGAGAGTAAATTAAATTCAATGGATGAATCCACTTTTAGCTATTCCCCACCCATCTCTAGCTAAGCTCCGCCTACACGTTGCCCGTGTTGGGATCGATCAAACCCTGAACTTGAGTCTCAATTTTGAGAAAACTATACACATAAGCTGGGGAATATTTTGAAACTAATTTGAAAGGGTGCTGTTGCCGCCATATTAAATAGTAAAGGCCCACAGTTCGTACACATGACAGACTTTTAGAAGTTCATGACAGACTTTTCTGCGTCATTCATTACTAATTTTGATTGTGACGTCAGTCTACATGTGACATAATTCATTATGACATCATATGCTTGAGTGACACATTGGATTCATCCATTGTTTAGCAATTTTATTGTAATATAGCACGAGGTTCAATTATATGATTTGGTATGATTTATGGAAATAGTTCCACGTTAACCTTTTAATGGCCACATCAGCCAAATATAGTTTCTATGGTAGTCTTGGGAAATGTCCATAGAGAAGACGATTTTTTAGAATTTACCACTGGAATGACTGGCTCGGTTAAATTCTCAAAAATAGTCTTCTCTTGGCCTGCAAATGGGCATTCACTGAACAGAAGTTTACATTTTCTTTACAAATCTTGGTCAATCAAGAGTTAATTTATCTTGTTTATCGTCATTCCTATACACAGGTGAATAATGTTTTGTATATATATATACATGATGACACATATGTACTTCTACATTCATCGATCCTGAACATATCTTACAAAATAAAGATCTGTCTCAAGATAAATTTGAAAATAAAGATATATGTTTTCTGTACCCATATTCCATGGCATACCTACACACTTACACGCATCTATGCTCACACATGCACCCACTTACACACACACACACACACACGCACGCACACACGCACGCACGTACGCACGCATACACACACAGGATACAAGCGTGCACACACATACGCACACACACGCACGCACACACACACACACAGGACACAAGCGTGCACACGCGCACACGCACGCACGCACACAGGACACAAGCATGCACGCACGCACACACATGTACACACATATATGCACACAGCCACACATGCACAGGACACACACACGCACACGCACGCGCGCATGCACAAAACTCGCATATCCAGATGCACACCCTATGCATCCAAGGTTTTAGTCTTCTTTATTACATCCAGGGTATAAAATCGCATATGGAAGAAAAAACTGTTGTTAGTAATTATAGTGGATAGAACTTTATGAAGTTTTATACAGCCAGTGGTAGCGTAACTCTCAAAAGGATAAACATCAAGGTCATGGGGTCACTTAGTGACTTAGTACTTATCAGATTACACACTTTCGTCAATAATGCCCAGTCAAATTAGTTTCAAAATATGCAGCAGAATGTTTATTAAATAGTAAAGACATAGAACTGGTACAACCTGACGGACTATTAAGCGTCTATGATGGACTAAATGCGTCATTCATGACGTAATTGATTATGACGTCAGCCTACATGTGATGTTGTTGAAAATCTGAATTGCTCCATTCTACAAATGAATCTTTAGCAGTATCTTAAGCGATGTGGTAGCAGCTTGTATCTGGTAATAATAATAACATGTGTCTTCAAATGTAGGACCTTTACAGAGGGATCCAATCTGTCACTCTAGTCTCTGACGTCATCATCAAATACATCACATACTATTTGCATGACGTCACAATCGAAATGATGTAGTTCTGGCATGAGAATAAAGAAGTTCATCAAGAAAGTGTACGGCTTGTATGTGTATGATGATGAATGACAGGTTACCCTTAAATTGATCAAAGAGGATTCTAAACGGAGGATTCCAGTTTCTCAGTCAATCATATGACATCATAATCAACTCTGTGGCATATAGGATGGCGTCATAATCAATTAGGCTACGTCATGAATGACTTAGCTAAGTTGGTCACGAATGCTTAATTGATGGCAGGCTATGCGTTTACTATTTAATAAACATTCTGTTGCATTTTGAAACTAATTTGACTGGGCGCTGTTGCTGCCACAGCCAGCAGCAGCACCCAGTAAAATTAATTTCAAAATATGCAACAGCTTACCTGCATAGGGTTCTGGGAATTGAGATTCAGGGGTGCAGTGATCGATCCCAACATGGGCGACGCGTGTGTGGAGGTTACCTAGAGATGAGCGGGGCATAGCTAAAACTGGATTGCTCCATTCTTACAATTCATGATGGACTTTTCAATTTTCATGATGAAGCTAGGCGTCATTATGATTGTGACGTCATCTAACAAGTCGCGTAATTGATTATGATGTCGGATACTTGAAAGGCAGTTTCGATCCATCTATTAGACCACAAAGACATGAGGAAGAAACTGAAGATGAACCAATATCTAATATGGTCACCAGCAACTAACGCCCATCGTGAAAATAGGTTATATAGTTGATAACTCGTTTGCCAGATCGGTTTGAAACTGCAAGAGATTAATTAACCTTTCCAGTTTTAGCTACGTCCCGCCCATCTCTAGATAAACTCCACG
Source organism: Chaetoderma sp. LZ-2023a (assembly GCA_034401795.1). Classification (NCBI taxonomy): domain Eukaryota; kingdom Metazoa; phylum Mollusca; class Caudofoveata; order Chaetodermatida; family Chaetodermatidae; genus Chaetoderma; species Chaetoderma sp. LZ-2023a. The sequence goes on along the minus strand of CM067362.1, from coordinate 102,125,691 downwards.
CACACCTCGCTCGTGTTTAGATAGATCGATCCCTGAACTCCCTAACTATCAATTTCCCGAAAACCATACAGGTAAGCTGTTGAATATTTTGGAACTTATTTCACTAGGTTCAAGTATTCATTCGTGACGTACTTATCTACGGCATTCATTACGTTATTGATTATCACGTCATCATACACGTCACGTAGTTGATTATGACGTCATATGATGGAGGGATAAACTGGAAGGGTCCATTGAATTAGGTCTGAGGAATAAACCTTTCAAAAGCGACAATAAGCCGATATACAACCCGGCCGTCAGCTAAGAGTGGCTATCTTGAAACTACATGAATCCATTTCCCGCTATACCCCACCCATTTGTAGTTAATGCGTTTCACGTGTTGAGGTCGATAGATACTTTGGCTCTTGATTTCCCAGAATTCCAATTTCAAGAGGTCATCTTTCTATAGAGGCAACCTTTTGAATTTTTTGAAACTAATTTGACTATGGCAGCAACAGCGCTCGGTCAAATTGGTCTCAAACTATTCAACAGACTGTTTATTAAATTGCAAAGACATACTAATTCGTACCCTTGACGGACTATTCAATGTTAATAAGTTAGATCTTTACGTCATTCTTTATGCAAATTGTGATTGTGACGTCAGCCTACATGTGACGTAATTGATTATGATGTCATATACTTGAGTGAGATATCGCGTCTGTTGTCTTGCGTGAATTATTACCCCTGATGTATAAATAGATCCACCATATTGTACATTAAATTATTTTTTAAATTCTATTATGTCGGAATCAACTTAGAATACACCTTTCCAGTTTTAGCTACGCCCCGCCCATCTCTAGCTAAGCTCCACCCACACCTCGCTCGTGTTGGGATCGATGGATCCCTGAACTCCCCGGCTATCAATAAAGAACTATAGAGGTAAACTGTGAGACTACAACAGTAACAGCGCCTAGTCCAATCAGTTTCAAAATATTCAACAGCATGTTTATTAAATAGTAAAGACATACAATTCGTGACTTATCTATGTCATTCATGGCGCCATTGATTATGACGTCAACTACGCGTCATGTAGTTGATTGTAGCGTCATATGATGGATGGATAAACTGGAAAGGTTCATTGTGCCGGCGGGTGAGAGCGCAAGAGCTAGCTGATTACAGCACCAGTATCGTAACCCTAGCTGATTACAGCACCAGTATCGTAACACTAGCTGATTACAGCACCAGTATCGTAACCCTAGCTGATTACAGCACCAGTATCGTAACACTAGCTGATTACAGCACCAGTATCGTAACCCTTTCATAGCTAAATTTGGTCAAGAAAGTTATGTGTGTATTGAATGTCGATTTGCTGGTCAAGAAAATACTATTTTTTTAATGTACCACTGGAAATGACTGTCTCGATTATCGCGCTTGTCGTTCCATTGGCAAATTTTCAAATATACTCCTTGTTACTCGAGATCCTTGTCGAGACCGGTTTTGGGCGGCTACTGGCTAACCATGGGAGACTACTCTTTCCGCTTTACCATGTTATGTGCCAAAGAGAATGCGGTTATTCCCCTTACTGCATCTTACATTCTCCGGTGTGATAATCCTTAAGGATTACTCTAAGGTAGGATTTGTTAGACTTGGGATCTTGGCTATCTTTAGCTGTTTGTAATAGTGCTGGTTACTGGGTCGGTACTGGGTCAATATCAGGCCGTATTGGTCCAGTGTTGGCCCAGTGCTGACCAAGTAATCTGCATTATCATGGGTGTCTGGTATTTAGGCTACTATTTGAAACTTAACGTTTTGACCACTACAGCCAAAGTCATCAATGAAACTCCACTTACAAAGCCAGATAATAGTATGTGAGAGACACTACCAGAAAACTATACAGGTAAGCTGTTGAATATTTTGGAAATAATTTAACTGGATGATGTTGCTGCCTATCAGCGCCAAGTCCAATTAGTTTCAATATATTCAACAGAATATTTATTAAATAGTAAAGACATACAATTCACACAACAACGCTCAGTCCGTCATCAATTATGCGTTCCTGAAGAGCTTATCTACGTCATTCGTAGCGTCATTGATTATGACGTCATCCTACGCGTCATATAGTTAATTATGACGTCATATGATGGATGGATGGATGGATAAACTGGAAATGTCTATTAAAGCACAAACATAGATACTGCTGAAGTCTTGTCACGTGGTTCGAAGGTGAATATATGCACGCTTGAACCTAGCGTTGCGTTCCAGAAAGATTAATAACATATTGTGTTTTTCAAGTGAGATAACTCTGGCGAATATAAACATAACTTAATGAAGCATTTCATGGACCATTTCTTTTTAAAGTCACATAACTTTTTAAAACAATATTTACACCTTTTGAAGAAAATAATGGGAACGCAGAATCTCTCCAATTGGCTGCCATTATAATGAAAACAAGAAAGGTCCATAAGACACGGATCCTGATCCATGATCCGACGTTACTGAAGTAATTTCAGAGACATGGTCCTACTAAGGCACACTAGTAAATGCATGGTATCAAATTTGACGTCAATGGTACATTTTGGATAAAAAACATTCAGGACGCGAAAATGATAAATTACATATAAGCAACGAGATCTTTTAAATATGGGAGGCTAATCTCCTGGATTCTCCCACTAGCTTTCCTAGTTAATGCACGCTCCCCCCCCCCACCCCCACCCCTTGGTACATTTACTTTGATTTTTGATTTGATTTGATTTTATTCTCTTGGTAAATATTACAAATTACAATATGATAACAGGGAGTCCACTGGAGGCTGCGCCTATTAGCTTGTAGACCCATGCCATAGAATAACATACAAATTACACATGATTTGACATAAGTAGACATAAGGCATTATGACAATGGTGTAGTTCGGATCGACCGGTCGGACAACGGCCGTACCAGCTGAGCTGGGTACGCGCCGCCCGTCCTGGATTCGTTTCCTGAACATGCCCCATGGGTAGAGCCATAAGCGTATATAGGCCTATGGGAGAGATAGCGTGTCGAAAAACGACTAAGTTCGTTAAAGCGCACGATGCGCATGCGCGCGCCGAGACGCTGTTTGGATGGAGCGTGTAGTTACGACCAAGATAGGATGGCGCGTTTAGTGTACCGAGCTGGTACCCTGTAATCCTTATTGATTGCCTGTTCCCGTTAAATCTGGCATTAATCAAGACCAGAATTCGACGGGCCTTTTAAATCTGTCCAGTGAAAACTCTTCATGATTATCTTCAAAATATTGCCATGACGTCATAACCACGCGGGCGCAAAACTTCTAGAATGTTCTAGAACGTTCGGCTGCACTATTATTAGCTACGCGCTGATTGGCTGTTGCTCTAATGATGATTGGTTTGAACCTGCGCCTGTGACGTCACGAGGATCATAAAAGGAGACACGATCCAGTGATCGAGAGCATCCTCGGCCAGGGGCCGAACAGTTTGGATCTGTACCAGGTACTAACAAGCGCGACAGACAATACGCGTTTTCCTTCGCTATGTGTCGGGTTTTTATCCCGTAGCGTGCAGTTCTCCAACCCACCGCACTAAAACAATTTTGTAACTCCCCATTTACGGGAGTAATTTGGAACTTCTGATAATTGTTCACGAATATTAACATCTACCTTCGGAACACAAATTTGCGGTGAGGCCTTTATGGCCTGAATATGTGAGTCTACAGATGTAGAGGCAGGATGTTCTTTGATGGATGACTCGCCGGATCTGCCGGTCACGCCTAAAAGTGGTATTTCAATCGCCGCCGCATTAATCGTGTAGGTTCTTTCAACTTTCGACCGCAGCAAGTAAACTCTGCCCGGTGCATCTTCAGAGCTGGCTGACGTACCCAGCACCGTGAAGCTTTGTTTTGCATCTTCATTTGCCTCTGACAACCCCCGCTTGTGATCGGGTTGTTTACACCTTCCATCCATGCCATCGGTGTACGGGAACTTTCTTCACCACGTGGTACTATCGTATCCTTTACTGACTGCTCGTTAGACATTCTATTAGGCCTAGAGCACTGAGTGATGTACTCCCGCCATGAGTGTTCTTACGGGAGTCTTGTTTGCAGAAAACAGCTTGCAGGAACCAACCTGCGGGAACCTTCCAGCTTCCGGAGAGCGCATCATCTCACATCGACTACAGATTGACGTATCAATTTCAGTAACATGGTAGCCTAACTTAGGAATGACTACCAAGTATTCAAGTAACTATACTTCACAGTTTAATTATTTCTCTATATAGGTTTTGTTAATTATATTGTATCCGTAAAAACTGTCCCGATGACTAAAATGAGCCATAGTGGTCTTAGGACCGATAGTTATAATTTCTGTCTTTGTTGATAATTATTCTCATTTTCCTCAATGTGTTGCTAACTGCACTATAGTGGGTTCGTTAACCTGTACTGATATATATATATATATCTTAATCATTTGGCACTGTATTGATTATTCTGGTTAGATTATGTATATATATATATGGCCAGTGGCCATTCGTTCATATGTTTTGTTTATTCATAGAAAATATAGGACGGCAGTGCACGTAGAAAACACTATACAGCAACACTTAGATATGCAGCACTTTCTCCCACCACCAACAATTTTTCACTGAGGTTGCTGTCCGTGCTATAACTCTGTTTATCCCGGCATGCTACTGACTAAACCTTTTCTATTCAGCTCAATAGGACAGGTTCAAAATGATTAGAGACACTTTCTTCATTAGATACTGTGTAATATATTCTTCTATTCCGGTAGCTCGATAATCTAGCCCCGCACTCCGGTAAGACTCATAAGTAAGATTTTGTCTCTCTTCGTGCTCCACTCAGCCTTGTGGCTTCTTAATTGTTTGGATGTCCCCATCCGCACCATGGGCTGATCCGACTCTGGGAAACTGTTGGGGTTTCTGAGCGGTGATGGCCAGGGTGCGGTATCACACACATTCCCATGTATCTTTGGATACTTAGTAGTTAGCACTTTAAGCCATTGTAGGAAAGCACTGCGAACACATGTATTAATTATTATTTTATTTAGTGACAATCCTCCCACCACGCAGTGCAAAACTGGCAACTTGTATATAAACCTAATGACAGGTAAAACGGTTAGTTCTATAGGACCCGGTGACGGGCAAGATACATACCACCACCGAATTCCGTTAAAATGTCAGGGCATGATATTTAGATCTGCCACGCCCTTGCGGGAAGGACATTTATGTTGGGTAATCGTCTCTCATACCCCGCCATAATGATAAGACAAATGGTCTAATAATGCTTTCGTGAAATGTAACCGATGTCTTGTAATGTTTTATGTGGTTGCGGGGCGGGATGTCCGGATTCTTATCCAGTTCGGAGATCCTGCTACATAACATGTATGAGTGCTGTCTCTAGTATTGATGTCTTAGGGCATCTGTTTTCCATGACAGCCATGTCTAATAGCTAGGTAGATATCAGCCAGTTGTGGCATAAAAGAATTCTTGTTCTGAAAACAACTAAAAGGAATTAAGCAAAGCAGAAGGCCTGCAGAAATACAGTGGCAACTACTAATTCAGCAAACCAAGATTTCATAAGACGGTAATTAGGGAATACATCAGGAATCCCCCGTCCCGTCTTCACGTAAAACAGTACGCACCCCTATAGTCATAATCTCACTAGGTGTGGTCTTTTCTTTCTAAGCGATTTTTGATTGAAATATTAGAGTAGGCCCATCTTTGCCTACTATTATTCTCCCGCTTTAAGCAGTGGCGACACCTTCCCGAGATGGAGGGCCGCGTGAGGCACTTGCCTCTCGCAAGAATTCAGCGATGACGGTCCACGCCAGGATAATACTCCTCACACGAACTAGCACTAGGAGTAGTGCCAGTGTGAGGCACATAACTTTTCATCTAAAATAACCTTCTTTCTTTCAGCTTAGAGGTATAATAACTTACATTAAGTTAAATAGCTACGTCTCGTGTACGGGAGCCTCCCTTGCGGGGATACCTCTGTGGACTTACGAGTCTGTGTGGTGCCTTCGGGAGCCCCATGTTTACACGTTCATCTACCTGTCTCTATGTCTCGTATTTTCGTATGCTCTTACTGTAGTATTATCTAGCATATTTATAATTGTTTAGGTAAACTCATTCTAGAGACTTATATTTTTTGGTCACCAAATCAAATCTTGTAAGTCCATAGATCACGAAATTGCTATGGACAGGCATACTGGTGACACAAATTCTTGGGATGGGACAGTTGTGTTTAATGTTCACGACGATGGTCGCACGGCCCCACCGGAACGATTGAGATCCACCGGCCTTAGGAGCCGGTTTTTGTTTCCCACAGGGCAGTCTTGTACACGGTCCATCACCCTGAGACCGGATGCTAACCAGCGTCATCACTCGTCATGCATTTGCAGCATGGCAAGTCAACATACTACACTGGAACGGCCCGACACCACCCGGCGAGCTACAAGTGGCACCCGATGTGGGCCTCGAAGAACATCAATAGTAACACGCAGCGAACTCACGCCCACACCATATAGTGAGCTCAGTTCAATTCCATCTCCGTTTAGCGACGGCTCCCTCGATCAGGAGGTAGCCTCATATGACGGATTCTCAGCACACATGCTCACCGACTATGCCAGAAATTCAGCGGAATTGACAACTCCGCACTATAACCTGTTTTCGCCTGTTAGCAATGGCACCTTTTGAGATACCTCATAGGCGGGAACAGAGTTAAGCACCATATCGGACATCCGCGACGGCAACACCAACAGGACCGAATCATGGATGACTCCGACAAAGACCCAATTACGGGCATATCTACAGCCCTTCAGACTACTATCGTTCACCCGTGTCATCTACGGAAACTGTATGGCCAGGTGATAATCCACAACACAGACAACCTCCCGCACCGCCCCCTTCTAGCGAAACGCTGTACTCAAGGGGATCACCGCGGCCTTATCGGGAGGAATTGGCACCACCATTTCGCCGGTATATCAGTCATGCAACACATCACGACCGTCAGCCAACTGCACCACCACCATATGAGGAACAATAGTCCTCACCTCGGGAGGAACGAATGCGCAATCTTCACAGAAATCCGCCTCTCGTACATAGACCCATGCCTGTCTATGGCTCTACAAACGGGGCGGACTCATTGAATTGGAGTACACGTGTCCTAGCTCCTCGGCATCGGCATCGACGAGAAAGTCAGACACCACCGCGACCTGCACCACGACCAACCTCAGTATGTTCATCAACTTCCCAGATACCCGCACCACCCGGATTTCAGCCACTGCATTCTTCCCGCGGTCTAGGCCGAGTCATCCTCCCTCCCGAGTTTAGTGGGGAGAATGACTGAACCAATTGTAAGATACAGTTCGAAATCATAAGTCGGACTAACTGCTGGGACGATCGCCAAATGGGTGAATATCTCGCCGCAAAACTTTCCGTAAAAGCCCTCCAAGTTCTTGCGGATCTGGGAACGAATTACACACCCACCTACACACAGTTGGAACGAGCACTGACGGAGTGATTTGGCAGCACAGCCCTCGGAGAAACCAGTTGTCTTCAACTTAAAGATCTCCGACGACGCGCGGGAGAAACTCTTCCTGAGTTAGCTAGCCAAATCAGGAGGCTAGTCAGCCACGCATATCTGAGCACCAATACGGAGGGCGTGATTCATTTGCATCTGGACACCTTCATCGATGCATTAAGCAGTGAACCCGCCCTGAAAGAAAAACTATTTCTCGGCGACCACGGGAGTTTGGCCCAATTAACGGCAACCGTGGTTCGCATTGAGAACTTTCTGGAGTGGGAGACGAATAACCGACGCAAACTCCATCCTATCAATGAGGTAGAGGGTGCAGCTATCGCCCCGCCAACGAGTGCTCCCCCCAGATCATCGACACCAATGACACAGACCACCACCACCACCGGATGTGCAGAATTCCAGTCAGAATCAAGTGGCTGGAGGAAGGGGCCATGCCCGTAGAGGAGGATACAATGGGGCCCCCGGGTGCAGGAACCAGCGGAACAACAACAACAACGCCCACATGAGAGAGTGGATAGAAGAGATTAACAAGCAAATCTCTGCACTCACTAATTTGGTTACAACACTCAGCACCAACCTCGCCACCACCCAGTTTAGGACAGCAAACACCACCAGAACCGCACCGCCACCGAACACCTGTTTCGGATGCGGTCAGCCAGGACATTGGAGGGAGCAGTGTCATAACCGACCTCCCTCTACAACGCCCACTCCAGACCATAGCACGCCGCAACAAGAGAAACAGTCAAACTCCTAAGGGTACCGAATCACAATGAGCCACCTCGGTGCCCATATTCATCTCCCAGCTCAACTGCGGCTTTCACACAACAACGTTCAGTGGCCACCCATCATCCACAGAAAGCAGCTTATACACCGACACAAAAATGCACGACTTCACATATTTCAGTGCCTATGTTGCCTCCCCATCCACAACAAGGACACCCCCTTCTTTTTCTGCACACGACAAGCCTTCTTTCCTATGTAAAATGGCAGTGTTAGGTTGTGGCAGCTCTGCTGAATCCACGTTTTTGAAAGCACTACATCCCACCATCAAGACACTGGATTCTCGGTGTCCTCTGGTGGTATGCAGAACACCACCCCATCCAGCATCATCTTCCGCATCCACAGACAGTAGCGACTCAGGAGAAATGATTCACTCCGCCTCATGGATCCACAAGCGCTGACATAGACGGAGGAATGCATGTCCTTGGCGTCATCATTGTTTCTTCTGCTCTTCACCAAAGCATCCTATGAAGCATTGCAGGAAATGGCTTGCACAGGTGGAGCTTATACATCATCCCGTACGCGCCACCATATACACTAATACCGCATACACTGAAACAGCAACAACACCACCACCATTGTTACCCCCAGCTCCATCTTCACCGCAGTTTTCACACCAGCGGCGACGGCGAACTGGCCCTTTACTCACTCAGCCATCCACACCACTACATGAATCAATACGGAAACAGTCGGAATAATTACAGAGTTATGCTGTTCCAACATGATTATCACGGACCGCATCATTGGAAACTCTTCCGCAGGTACATCGCAAAGTAATATACAAATGTGCCTGTCTGTTTAGTGGCGTTTTCCAGCAGTGCCACTGTCGACACCGATGCTTCTATCACAGTATTTAACCAGCGCTTATATGAGAGCATCCCACCTCATAAGAAGCATCCCCTTAAGCCCGCAAATATTTACCTACTGACGGCTATGTGAGCAGATGTACCCATAGCCGGTGTAGTTAATTTAGTTATCCAAATAGAGGAAATGCAATTCATTCAGAGAGTTGTCATCGACTCTATTCAAAACGACGCCCTACTTGGCTCTGATTTCCTCAGTGCCAGCGAAGCCATCACACACTGCAGACAACAGGAACTCGACATACACAATCGACGAATACCTCTCGGACCAGCATCGTCATTGTACGATACGTGTGCGGTAATATTATCAAGTACCGCCACAGTTGAGCCGGGACAGGAACAGATCTTATGGGCCACCACACCATAGTTAGGAAGCAACACACACATCGCCATGATGGAACCCGACCCTGATTATATGATCGCCTCACAATGCACAAGTCCCCACATAATAGTGGACACTACTAATAAAGAGAAAATACCTTTCAGAGTGTTCAATGGTACCGCAGATCCTATTACTCTGGAACCCGTAGTACGCTGCAGCCATTTAGTGGACATAATCTCATTGGAATCACCTACACTTTCTGACACAACACCACAAATGACTGATGATTTACCTGAATATTTATACGATTTGTATCCACATGCCACGGTTCAATTACTGCAATCACAGAAACGAGAAATTCGGAAATTACTACATAAGTATTGCGATGGTTTTTCCTCCAGAGACATGGATCTCGGAGAAACTCATCTCATATGACACTTCATCGATACGGGAAATAATCGTCCCGTACGACAACCGGTACGACATCTTCCCATTCCTAAGGATGCGGAAGCACACCAACAAGTAAACGACATGTTGCGAACGGGTATTATCGAACCCTCAGCATCTCCATGGGCTAGCCCTATAGTGCTGGTAGGCAAAAAGGACAGAACCTTGCGGTTCTGCATTGACTACCGCCACCTTAATGATCTTAGCATTAAGGATGCTTATCCATTACCATGGATAGATCAGGCCTTGGACTCCTTGTCCAGAGCCAAGTGGTTTTGTACCCTTGATTTAGCTAGCGGTTACTGGCAAGTAGCGATGGATGAAGCTGACATGGAAAAGATGGCATTCGTTTGTAGGGATGGCCTTTTCCAATTCCGCAAGATGCCCTACGGGTTGTGGACCTCTCCCGGAATTTGAATGACTCATTGAGCAGGTATTAACCAACCTGCAATGGAAAATCTGTCTCTGTTACATCGATGACGTAATAGTCTTTGAGTCCACGTTTGAGCAAACCTTAATAAATCTGGACACCGTGCTATCACGTTTCCGCACAGCCAATTTGAAACTCAAACCGAAGAAATGTCATCTCTGCAGACAGAGCATTGAGTTCCTGGTACACTTCATATCCGGTGATGGAGTGGCTATACAGCCATTAAAAACTAAGGCAGTAGCAGAGTGGCCTCGGCCCTCTTCAGTTGCGGTGACACGAAGTTTTCTTGGCCTATGCCAGTTTTATCGCCGTTACATCCAACATTTCAGCAAGATTGCTTCACCCCTCTACAAGATAACCGAGAAAGATCGATGATTTGAGTGGACAAGTGAGTGTGAAGGATCCTTCAGGGCATTGAAGGAACTCTTGACGACCGCCCCAATTCTTGCTCACCCTAATCCAAACCTCGATTTCATCTTAGACACTGATGTGTCAGCTTTCGCCATTGGCGCAGTTCTATCTCAGGTCACGGAAAATGGAACAGATCAGGTGTTGGGTTACGGTTCGCGTACTCTGAATAAAACAGAGAGAAGATACGCAACCACCAAGTGAGAACTATTGGCGGTGGTCCATTTCATAAAGTATTATAAGCATTTTCTGAATGGGTGCCCTTTTACACTCCGTACAGACCATGCCTCACTACGGTGGCTCAGGAACTTAAAAAATCCAGAGGGCTAGGTAGCGAGATGGCAGGAATCCCTCCAGGCCTATAACTTTAACGTTGTTCACCGTCCCAGCAAATTGCATGGTAATGCCGACGCCCTTAGCAGAATCGGCGTGGAGGCTGAACACGAAGAGGTCGCCACCGTGACACAGTCAACACTGCCATCTCCGGAGTTCCCCAAATTGCAGTGCACAGAGTGGAATCCGGAGAAAATCGCACACCACCAAACAACAGACATGCAGACACGGAATATATACGTGTGGATTCAGGAGGGGGTATGTCCTCCTAAGGAATCGGTAACACCGTTACCCGGCATGGCAAAATATTATTACCAACGGTTCAAAGAATGTCGATTAATAAATAATGTTCTATATATTAATAACCGTTTGGTAGTCCCGGAAAGTTATTGTGAACTTATATTAAAACAACTACATGATAACGCCAGACATCTGGCCGTGGAAAGAGCTGTTGCCTGATACAGATTGAGATTCCACTGGATTGGGATTCGCGATAGTGTCAAGGCATGGGTTGCCAAATGTATCCCATGCCAAAAACGTGCCGTTGGCCAACACCATATCGCACCATCTCAAATTAAGATTGTTGGTGCACAGTGGGAGTGAGTGGCTATCGACGCGCTCGGACCCTTGAATACGACGGATGATGGAAATAAATACATCCTCATATTACAAGATTATTTTACGAAGTGGGTAGAAGCATTTGCTCTGCCAGACCAAGAGGCATCCACCATAGTGGAGGTCTTGGCCAGCAATGTGTTCTGCCGCTTTGGTATGCCTTATGAGTTGCACTCCGATCAAGGAAGTAATTTTGAGAGCCAGCTCATATCAGAGCTCTGCAAATTATTCCATATCGTCAAAACAAGGACAACTCCATACCACCCCCGGAGCGACGGGATGGTAGAGAGATTCAACAGAACTCTCGCAGAGATGCTTACCAAGGAAACATGCCTTGATTGTAGAGATTGGGACCTACGGCTCCCATATGTACTCATGGCTTACCGCACTTCAGAACATTCCAGCATGGGCTACACCCCTGCTCGGTTAATGTTAGGTCGTGAATTAGCCTTACCCCTGGATCTGGCCATGCCACGAATACCAGGAGAGAAAAATTCCCCATCTCTCTATGTCGAACTCTTGCGGCAAAGGATAGAACAACCCCATTAGTTAGTAAGAGAAACATTATCCACTGCACACCAGCGGCAAAAGACATGGCACGACCGGAGGGTGCATGGAGATCCATATGAAGCAGGAAGAATGGTTTGGGTACATGATTCACGACGGTCTGCAAACGTGCCAAGTAAACTGGGTTACCAGTGGAAAGGCCCCTATGTGGTAGTAGGTATGACGTCGGACATGACCTACCATATCCGTGCTTCAGATGGCCTGACCTCAGTCATCCACTTCGATCGACTTAAACCGTGTGTCAGTTATTACCCAGCACCAGAGCTCGGACTGGGCGTTTCTCGTGACACCGGTACCCAGACAAATATTTCTATGGAAATTAGTATTCCCACAGTTAGCACAGAGCACCGCGGTGCTAGTTCAGCTCCAGTTCTACCAAGCTAGAACATGGGTGAACAAGCGGCTAAGGCTGACGACGATGATGAGATACGTACTCGCCCTCTCCCTCCTCAGCACGGGTCTACTCGATCTGGGAAGTCGTATCTGAAGAATTTCGTGTTTGTTTTGTCCAGCAGACTGGATGGAAGAGTTGTTCCTCCGATCTCTTCCCATTCCCACCCACTTCATGCTATGCCCCCCCATCATAGAGTTACCACAAGCGGAAGCTGAGGCTGACCCAAGCCATGCTTCCTGTGGGGTGGAACATATGGTGAATAGCATGGAAGTGAAGAGGCTGGATGGAGCCTTAGTGTGTCTAGAACCGCAGAACCGTACAACAAGGTGTACCCGACCACTTTCCGAAAACGCCGGACCAATTCCCACCCAAGCGTGGCCCGTATCCATGAACGCACCACCACCCCAAATCCAACTGGCGTCCCTCGTCTATACATCAAGTTCGGACATCACCGGCCCAGTCCATTTCACACTCCACTCATCGTCTGTTGACCGTCAATCTTCAGATATGAGAGAGACTGCTGTAAGAGAGGAGGTGGCATCCCGCACCGCACCGACCAACATTACCCCCTGTGGTGGGCAGGGAAGCAGCCTGTTTAGCAGACTCTCGGCTCGAATTTTCCCGGTGTCTAAAAATTACGACAGGAGACCAACCGTCGTGTAACCACATCCCCCTATCCAAAGGCCACCCCAGCCAATTGGCCTACCATACTCCCCATGAGCAGTCAGAACATCACACAACAGACAGAATGTCAACACCTACAAGAACACACCTGCCTTCAAGACTGGATACATCAATGCATCATTGCGCGTACATCACATACTTGCTCGGTTATACTCAGCATAACTGAGACATTCAACATCGGCAACAACAGCCTTTAGCAGCACCTACCGGTATTAATTAATTACCGGTAGAGACATAAATATTCCTGCAACAAATTGCGGGAGAAATAATATCTCCTGCCGACTACACCTCCCGCAAATAACAACAGACTTGGCGTTCACCAGCGTAGAAAACTGGAATGCGCCCACTTCGCTTATAACATTGGCATCATACAGCAGCCCGGACATCCCGACAACAGCATTATCATCAACAAACAACAACCAACAAATCTCGCGCACACACCCTCTTATTCAGTTATGGGAGAACCGACCATGTGGATATAAGGAATGCAATACCGCCATCTACAGTATGCGTCACGGGAGGAACGTTTGTCCTATGCTCCTCCCCTTTCCCTTTTCCTGACGTTGTATGGAAACAGCTAAACTACATACTTCATCTACACGTAATAACCGTCAATATTATTAAGAGAGCAAGATGCCCGCATTGTCGTCAATCACAAGTAGGATTTTGCTACCGAAAAGATGAATTCGACAATGGATTGATCAAAGTTACGACAGCATCTGACAGGTCATCTGCACTCTAAAGTAACTCTGTCCTGCCCACGTGCTCGGCCATTACCAAGTGAAATACCCTCAGGGTTTGATAAAGTTGACATTCACACCGCCTCTCCCTCCCCCTTCCCGCACCTGGCGGCCATAAACACGTCACCTTCACCACAGTGCAAGAATCATCCATGGATAACCAGTCACGCGTATCAGATACAAATCACCAACATGACAGAAACACAGACACTCAGGTTGACTGTATTCACAATCTCCAAACGACGGCATTGTAAATCATAATAACTGTGCCATGCATGTTTGCGAGTTGTACAGTAATTTAACCATTATTAAATGGTACTAATGTGTCTGGTCTAGGCCGGGATGGAGCTAGTTCTACACATTGAGGAGAATGCTTGGCCAGCCCTCCCACTCGGAAAACACAGCTATCTTGAAGGGATCAGTAACGTTGATCTACCGCATGAATAGATCTGTTTAAACCAGGCGCCAAATTACTTACAACTTTACTGTTAAATTTTTGATTAAGAACACAACCGCTCTAGCGTGCTACAAATCATTAGAGCACGGGCCGGTAAAGCGGCATCAAAAATCTGACAGTAAAATTACAGAGAGAATTTCAAAAATAAAATTCTCTTCCTTGCCTTCCAGCCTATAATCGACATGGGCTGAGAACTACCTATTACAGACACCTACCAAGACGCATGTTAAAGAACTCGCGCAAATACGGGACATTAAAAAGATCCTGATGTAACATATATATTCCTATCTCTCGCTTCTGCAACAGACTACACCTCAGCAACAGCATTTTGGCCGTCGCCATAAACAGCATATACGTTTCTGATCAACCACATGCTTTTTAGAGCCACGTGACATTTACTGCTATTTACAGTGAGTTTGACCAAAACGCTTTAAACAAAAGAGCCCGCCCAAAGACGCGACTACCACAGCGTGATGGAGGAGTGGCGAGGGTGAGTCCGGGAGATTACCGCTGACGTCACCTGGCTCCCACACACCCCATCGGGCGCTCCAGCCTAAAATTAAAATAGACAAGTTTATAAGCATCCAATCTGGAGAACCGCCTCACGCTAATTAAAAGGTGAGGTTCCGTCTCTATGTTGATCAAAGGCTGTTAAATGCGCAAAATTAAGACAAGTTTAACGAGCCATTCCTCTAATAATTAAAAGTACTCCCTTTACACGGGAAGAATTAATCCCATGACGTCCAGGCCGGAAAACGAGGAAACATTCACATAAGAATGACCGAATCACCTGTTAAAACATTTAGGTGTGGCCATCCGCCGCCTGTGACGTCACAAAATAGTATAAAAGGAGGAAACGCGCTCTGGACGCAAAACTTCTAGAATGTTCTAGAACGTTCGGCTGCGCTATTATTAGCTATGCACTGATTGGCTGTTGCTCGATGATGATTGGTTGGAGCCTGCACCTGTGATGTCACGAGGAGTATAAAAGGAGGCGCGATTCAGTGAGAATTTTCTGGCTTGACTATTCCACTTAAGGATCGTGACATTGTCATGAATTGATGACCCAGAGTATGTGAGTACATGCCCCAAAACACCTGCCCACAATGTCTGTTTTCTCCTTCTTTTTCTTTCAGCATTGTTGCCCTCCTTTTCTTTCAGAGCCAGAGCTGGAGCTGGAGCTAAAATGCAGCAACGAAAACAACAATGACAGACGGGCAGAAAGACAGATGGAGGACTGGAATGGACAACAGAACAACAGATGGGCCGGCCTGGCGGCGGACCGCGAGGGATATGGACGTGTGTCCATCTCTTTCGTGGCCCGTAGGCAGGTATGCTTGTCTGTCGAACAGACTGACAAACCAATCAACAAATGGACAGACTGACGGACAACTCTGGGCACAGCAAGCTGCTGGAGTACGCTTAAGCAATGTACTTGGCCCCACTTGCTCAGTCTTCTCGGATGGGACTTTAAACTGAGGTCCCGTCACACAGTGCCCATCACTGTGTGAACGTGAGCTAGGGTTAGGTAGGCAAGAAATTTCGGCATAGTCAAAGTAAACCGGATGCTGAATGGATCCCTCCTCGGATGGAACCACGCAACATACGGATTACAAAACCAAAACCAAATTGCTAGAATTAGAATCTTTCGGAATTTTCGAGGGGACTATGGAGGGATGTAACCCGGATGACTGACCGAGTTCGTCCTCGGACGGACACAGTCACCATACGGGCTACCTAACCAATCAAAATCAAACAAGTGCGCGCTGGTGCCTGCTCGGATGATGGCCAGAAGACCAAATGGGTCCCAGGACCCGAAAGACCCCACACCCCAACCTCCCCACTCCCCCCAAAGGGGCCGGGAGGTCTCTGACCTAAAGCCCCCCCCCCCCTTGGGTGCATCAGGTCATAAGACCGTACGCACCTCCCCCGACCCAACACCTACCCCATCCCTTACCCACCCCTGTTAGGTCCAGGTTAGGCCATCCCCATTACACACGCCCAAGCATGAGGAGCAACAAAAAAAGCCATGGAAAAGAACAGAAACATGAGACAAAATCGAGAGACAACGATCAACACACACACACACACACACAGAGAGACACAAGCTAATGCACAAACCGACGTCACAAGAATTCACAAGAATTCAACAGAAACCATAAAGGCCAGGCGTGAGTCTAGACCCTAGCATTGGGAACTAGCATATAAACGCCTCAAATATTACAACACACACACACAGTGATCGAGAGCATCCTCGGCCAGGGGCTGAACAGGTTGGATCTGTACCAGCTACTAACAAGCGCGACAGACAATACGTATTTTCCTTCGCTATGTGTCAGGTTTTTAACCCGTAGCGTGCAGTTCTCCAACCCACCGCACTAAAACAATTTTGTAACTTCCCATTTACGGGAGTAATTTGGAACTTCTGATAATTGTTCACAAATATTAACATCTACCTTCGGAACACAAATTTGTGGTGAGGCCTTTACGGCCTGAATATGTGAGTCTACAGATGTAGAGGCAGGATGTTCTTTGATTGATGACTCGCCGGATCTGCTGGCCACACCTAAAAGTTGTATTTCAACTGTCACCACACTAAATGAGTAGGTTTTTCTAACTTTCGACCGCAGCAAGTAAGCTCTGCCAGGTGCGTCGTCAGAGCTGGTTGACATACCCAGCACCATTACGCTTTGTTTTGTATCTTCATTTGCTTCTGACAACCCCCGCTTGTGATCGGGTTGTTTACACCTCCCATCCATTCCATCGGTGTATGGGAACATTCTTCACCACATGGTACTATCGTATCTTTTACTGACTGCTCGTTAGACATTCTATTAGGCCTACAGCACTGAGTAATGTACTCCCACCATGAGTGTTCTTACAGGAGTATTGTTTGCGGAAAACAGCTTGCGGGAACCAACCTGTGGGAACATTCCAGCTTCCGGAGAGCGCATCATCTCACGTCGACTACGGATTGACGTATCAATTTCAGTAACTTAGCCTAACTTAGAAATGATTACCAGGTATTCAAGTAACTATATTTCACAGTTTAATTATTTCTCTATATAGGTTTTGTTAATTATATTGTATCCGTAAAAACGGACTAAAAGGAGCCGTAACGGTCTTAGGACCGATAGTTATAATTTCTGTCTTTGTTGATAATTATTCTCATTTTCCTCAGTGTGTTGCTAACCGCACTATAGTAGGTTCGTTAACCTGTACTGATATATATATATATCTTAATCATTTGACACCGTATTGATTGTTCTGGTTAGATTATGTATATATATGACCAGTGGCCATTCATTCATATGTTTTGTTATTTATAGAAAATATAGGACTGCAGTGCACGTAGGAAACACTCTACAGCAACACCTATATGTGCAGCACTTTCTCCCGCCACCAACAATTTTTGACTGAGGTCGCTGTCCGTGCTATAACTCTGCTTATCCCGCCATGCTACCGACTAAACCTTTTCTATTCAGCTCGATAGGATAGGTTCAAAATGATTATAGACACTTTCTTCATTACCAACTCGGTAATATACTCTTCTCTTCCGGCAGTGCGATAATCTAGCCCCGCACTCCGGTAAGACTCATAACGCCAAGATTTTGGCTCTCTTCATGCTCCACTCAGCCTTGTGGCTTCTTAATTGGTTGGATGTCCCCATCCGCACCATGGGCTGATCCGACTTTGGGAAACTGTTGGGGTTTCCGAGCAGTGATGTCCAAGGTGCGGTATCACACACATTCCCGTGTATCTTTGGATACTTAGTAGTTAGCACTTTAAGCCAATGTAGGAAAGCACTGCGAACACATGTATTAATGATTATTTTATTTACTGGCAATTTGTATATAAACCTAATGACAGGTAAAATGGTTAGTTCCATAGGACCCGGTGACTGGCAAGATACGTACCCCCACCGAATTCTGTTAAAATGTCTGGGCATGATATTTAGATCTGCCACGCCCTTGCGGGAAGGACATTTACGGTGGGTATTCGTCTCTCTCATAGCGCTGCTATTTGATGTCTTACCAAAAAGAGTAATGATTTCAAGTCCAAATATTTTCGCGTTATCAACCAGCCAATAGCAGTGGGTTTGCCTTTATAATGATACAGTGATTTCAGTATTAATTACGATATGTAGGCTTGCGCTATTATTGATTTGAGTGATCACGATCAATTATTAGCTTATGACGTGGCGACCGTCCGGTGTCCGGCCGTCAACTTTTGTTTTAAAATGCTACTCCTCATTAACCACTTGGCGGATTTCAACTTAATTTGGCTGAAAGGACCCTATGGGGGTAGGCTTCAGAACTTGTATACAGAATTTTAATTGGTCAATTTTTTTCAGCGGCCGTCTTGAATTTTCCGAAGAAATTGCAGGAAATCGTTTAAAACGCTACTCCTCATTAACTACCTGAACCATTTCGACCAGACTTGACTGGCAGGCCATCTTGGATTTTCTGGAAATCACTTAAAAGCCTACTCATTAACGACTAGGGGTGATATCAATCAAACTTGGATGAAAGAACCCTAGCCTGGTATCCTTCAGAACTTGTATACAGAATTTTGATTGGTCAATTTCTGCGGTGGCCATTTTGAATTTTCTGAATATTTTGGGAAATCAGTTAAAAGGCTATACTCCTCATTAACCCTTACCACTCTAATGTCAAAATTTTTATTTTTCAAATTAAAGTAAAAGATGAACGGCTTGATTTTGATGGTGGCCATCTTGGGGTTTTCGATAAATGGGAATTCATATAAAATGCTACTCATAAATCGCAACTATTAATGTAATAATTTATTGTACCACTGTTTCTTTGTTAGCCCTTTAACAATACACTAAAAATAGTTAGTGTTTTAGCATATTCATGACTTCCTTGGTATTTCAATGTTTGGAGCATAGTACTCCTGGACTTCCACTATAGTGGAAGCCTTGAGAATATTGTATCGCATACGGCGTCGCATCTTGACAGATGTGTCATGATATACATCATATTGTGTCAAAACGTATCGTAAATGTAATATGTTAAATCAAAGGGTATGTTACCAGCTTAGCTTTAACCCTTTAACACTTGAATTTGTTAGAAAAACTTTAAATTTTCTCATTTGCCGAGCAAGAGAAGACTGTTTTTGAAATTTTACCATTGGAATGACTGGCTCGGTTATCGAACCAGTCATGCCAATGGAAAATTTTCTAACATAGTCTTCCCATGGTCTGTAAATGGACACAATTCTCAAGACCAATTGAGCAGCCGTTTTTGTCTGATATGAGGGTTAAAGGGTTAATACGCCATACTAGCCTCTTGTATTATATTGTCTTATCAATGATGTCTGTGAGAAAAGGTGTGTGTGCTGAATGATTAGTTTTAGTGTTTAGTGAAACATAGCTTAATTATTTCAGGATTGGTTAACCCTCTTCGAATTAAGCTTGGCTACATGGTTAACTATGATCTTGGGAAACGGTTCTCACGATAACTTTTAGGTCACAAAGTCCTTGTGACAAAGAGGAGACAGACGAGACATTGAGTCCCACAGAAATAGTGTTTCTAAAAAGAGGGTGAAAATGGCAATTGTCTAGGTGAAATCTCAACATTTCTTGAACAAATTTAAGTGTTAAAGGGTTAAATGTGTACTTATTGTTTACTCACCACTATGTCACAACATCTTTATTGTAATAACTATTGTATTGCGTATCGTTTTGTGACTGCAATACAATACGTGTATATACGTATTGCGTATTGTTACAGGCATAATTCTTAGTACTGCTAATTATCCTCCTGCTTTGTGAAAAGTGGAGGGATTGTTTTTGCATCCGTCTGTGTAGATTTTGTAGCTCACCTGGTATACAATGTCAACAATTGTGGTAAGTTTCCTGATTTGTTAATGGGTTAAAACCAAATTTGGCACTTATACTCCCTTAGAAAATATATATTTGTGTTAAGAATATGAAGTGGCAACGCCTTCATATAACAGTTATTGCCCATGCAAGATTTTCAAAGTATTGAAGCCTAGGGGGAAAGTATGTTTTGTGGAATGTTTTGGAATTTGTTGATGGATTAAAAACAAATTTGCCAGATATATATTTTTTTAGGCAATATTTCTTTGAGCTATGAATGTGAAGTGACCATATCTTAAGAAAATGTTGATATGACTATTGATTAAAGTATTGGCGTCTTAAGTCTGTTAATGTATTTAATCCTATGGAATGTATAGGAACATATATTCGGTGGATTTCTTTATAGATCAATACAAATTTGGTTTGTGGTTCGCTACCATCTGGGACACTTGAACCATTAGCCAATATAGTGTCATGGCTGGTTGCCACATTGATCAATGGTACTTGTCCCATTGCCGAGTTGTTTCAAGCCGAGGAGTCAGTATTTTTGCATTTAATGATGGTACTTCTGCATTCGTAATTTGTGATGAGATTCATTACTATTAACAACACGAAATCTGTTTAAGAAGCTATTCCTCATTAACCCCTTGGCCAATTTAAACCAAATTTGGCTTTAAGGATCCTATAGTGATAGCCCCTAGAAATTCTATTCCGAATTTTGATAGGTCAGTGTTTTGGTGGCCATCTTTGATTTTCTGAAAATCATCCGGAACCATTTAAAAATGGTACTCCTTAATCAATAGCCCAATTTCAATAAAAACTTGTGTCAAATGATTCTATGATGGTAGGGTTCAAAATATCAAACGAGAATCTGGATTAGTCTATTTTTTTGTGGCCATCTTGGATTTTCCGAAATTTATCTCATGTATATTTAAATGCAAACTGTTCAAATGTTACTTGTCCAGGTGTGAGCATCACATGCCCTTAGGCCTCTTGTTGGTCATTTGTGCCAGGACTGCTTGCCTCATCGATCAATAATGCCAAGTACCCAGGTCCCATTGGTCAGTAGCTTCAGTTACTCATGTCCCATTGACCAATGGGGCTGGTCCACTGGACATTTGTCATGTTTGTCAGTGAAACTTGCCTTGATCAGATTCATGATCGCATTTACATGTATAGTATATAATTTAGTAATGTTAATAAACTATTATATTTTATTTGAAGTCTTGTGTTTGTTGAATATTTCACAAGTTTTTGCTTGATGAGTAATGGTGATTCATTGAGCTGGTCGTGACGTTTTTAATGAGTTAATATTCATAGATATGCTAAACAGAAAATAACCTAAACAAAAAAATGCTAAACACGAAACAAAACGCGTTCTGAATGTGTTTAGATTCTAAACACAAAACTAAACACATTCTTGTCGCCACTTTTTTTACGCGTTTACACAAACCTGTTTAGTTTCGTGTTTAGTAAGTAAACATGTTAGATCTAAACATGTTATATGCTAAGCATGTTGATAGCTAAACACATATTGTGCTAAACATGTTTCAATCTAAACGGCTAAAAGGCTAAACACGAAACTAAACATGTTTGTAGAAACGCGTAAAAAAAGTGGCGACAAGAATGTGTTTAGTTTTGTGTTTAGAATCTAAACACATTTTTTAGAGTGTATTCGTCTCTCGTACCCCACCATAATTTCTTATGAGAAATGGTCTAATAATGCTTTCGTGAAATGTAACCCATGTCTTGTAATGTTTTATGTGGTTGCGTGGCGGGATGTCCGGATTCTTATCCAGTTCAGAGATCCTGCTACGTAACATGTATGAGCGCTGTCTCTAGTATTGATGTCTTAGGGCATCTGTTCTCCATGACAGCCGTGTATAATAGCTAGGTAGATATCAGGCAGTTGCGGCGTAAAATAATTCTTGTTCTGAAAACAACTAAAAGGAATTAAGCAAAGCAGAAGGCCCGCAGAAATAAAGCGGCAACTACTAATTCAGCAAACCAAGAATTACATAAGACGGTAACTGGGGAATCCATCGGGAATCCCCCGTCCCGTCTTCACGTAAAACAGTACGCACCCCTATAGTCATAATCTCACTAGGTATGGTCTTTTCTTTCTAAAGCATTTTTGATTGAAATATTAGAGTAGGCCCATTTTTGCCTACTATTCATCTCCCGCTTTAAGCAGTGGCGACACTTTCCTGAGACGGAGGCCCGTGCGAGGCACTTGCCTCTCGCAAGAATCCAGTGATGACGGTCCACGCCATGATAATACTCCTCACCCGAACTAGCGCTAGAATAAATAACCTTCTTTCTTTCAGCTTAGAGGTATAATAACTTACATTAAGTTAGATAGCTAAGTCTCGTGTACGGGAGCCTCCCTTGCGGGGATACCTCTGCGGACCAATGAGTCTGTGTGGTACCTCCAGGAGCCCCGTGTTTAAAAGTTCATCCACCTGTCTCTATGTCTCGTATTTTCGTATGCTCTTACTGTAGTATTATCTAACATATTTATAATTGTTTAGGCAAACTCATTGTATAGACTTATATTTTAGGTCACCAAATCAAATCTTGTAAGTCCATAGATCACGAAATTGCCATGGACAGGCATACTGGTGACACAAATTCTTGGGATGAGACAATTGTGTTTAATGTTCGCGACGATGGTCGTACGGCCCCACCGGAACGATTGAGTTCCACCGGCCTTAGGAGCCGGTTTTTGTTTCCGGCGGGGCAGTCTCGTACAAGGTTCGTCACCCCGAGACCGGATGCTAACCAGCGTCATCACTCTTCATGCACTTGCGGCGCAGCGAGTCGACATACTACACCGGAACGGCCCGACACTACCCGGCGAGCTACAATATATTATACATAACTACAGACAAATAATATAGGATTTGACATAAAAAAAAGAAGAGGAAAAAAAAGACAAGACATTTGACAAACATGGTTCACTTGTTTTTGATTGTTTTTCATACTGTGGGTAACATATTTCACTCATTGGAAGGGGCTAGTGGATGAAGGATGAGGGGTGGGGGGGGGGGGCTGGAGTTCATCCTGTTTCTATTATTATTATTATTATTATTATTATTATTATTATTATTATTATTGTTACTATTATTATTATTTTTATTATTATTATTATTATTATTATTATTATTATTATTATTATTATTATTATTATTTTCATTGTCTATCACCTTCTTTCCCTAGAGGAAAGACAGTAAATGTGACCATGTGAATCTGTGTGTGAGTCTATTTCTTAGTGTGTCTGTCATGGCTGGGTTTCTTAGAGCTCTTAGATATGATCAAGTTCTGGATCTGTGTATATCTTGAGGAGTGCTGGTCCAATTTGACTCAGATTTTAACACAGAAGCTGCACACTCGCTGAATATTCAGAAAAGCCACCCGTCCGAGAGTTGTTGGTGGCTTAGCCACCCACAGCCCCCGGTCAAATCCTCTTCAAAACATCCAGCAAGAGGAGCTATGTCCCTTGGGATGTGTTGTCTGTAAGACCCATGAGCCAGATATTCACATAAAATATAATATAATAAAATTAATTAAATTAAATATGATTATGGTTAATGATACGGTAGAGATAACAATGGCTAACATTATTCTAGCAACAAACTGTTTTGGTTATGACTTAAGTAATCTTCTGCACACATTTGGAATAGAAGACATTGCTGCCTTATGCAGAAAACTTTCCCACAAATTCCACTAGGTCCAGAATATTCAGCAGTACCGGTACCTTTTATTTTATGCAGACGATATGTCAAACCGGAGTGTAGAGGCAAGAGGTGGTTCTTCATGATGAATTGCTGGTAATTACTGTGGTGTCCGGGCACATCAAGGTGCAGTAACTAATATATGAGTGAGGTCCAATTACTCGATTTAGTACTTATTAATGAACATTTGTTTAATAATATGTTTGTAGGAATTTTGACTAATAATCTGTGTACGTGTGTTCGTGTCTGTGTTATTCCAGAGTTTTGTAGCTTGAAAGGATGGTTTTTGTTTTGAGATTTCCATTCTATTGTATTCTGTGTGAAAGTTGTGTCTAGATCTGGTGTGTATGAGTGTATTTCAGTGTTTAAGTTAAAGAGAGAAGACAGTGAATTTGGAAGATAACCTTTGAAAAAATCTGTTATTATTGTATATAATTGGAGATTACCAATATCTTCTAGTTTTAATAAATTTTCTGTCTTGTAAACATTTTGGGCCTCTTCTGTTTGAGTAGTAACGTGCAATAAAGTGTTTTGAGTATGTTAGGTGGTAAGTATGACTTAAGTCGTCGCATGATCCCAATGTTTCTTGCCACTTTAGATGTTACAATCTCTATATGTTTCTCCCAGGTTAGATCTTTATCCAGGTAGACACCTAAGAATTTAGCAAACTCAGCCTCCTGTATTTCCTGATTATCAATGTACAATTTTGGCAAGTCATTTTTCTTTAGTTTTCTAGATTTTGTAAAGAGCAAGTAATTAGTTTTCCCGACATTCAGTGATAATTTGTTTACTTTAAACCAATTTATTACTTTTTCCATTTCTTCATTTACATTTTTATATAGTGTTTCTATATTCTTGTTGTGGCAAAGAGCATTGGTGTCATCTGCAAACAGTATTAATGAAAGGTGCTGACAAACATTGGGCAAATCATTCATATATATTAAAAACAGGAGAGGTCCAAGTATTGATCACTGCGGGACACCACAGACTAGGTTTTCATTGCTAGAGCAAGCTCCATTGTATTGTACGCACTGTACCATTTCACTGATACATCTCGTTGCGAAACCCATCTTGTGCCAGCCTAACCATCAAAGGGCCAAGTCGGCCAAAACGCTATCTACAGTGGTGAAGCGGAATGTCCATTTGCAGGGCAAGAGAAGACTATTTTTGGAAATTTACAACGGGAATGACTGGCTCGATAACAGAACCAGTCAGTTCAGTAGTACATATTCCAAAACTGGTTTTCTCTTGGCCTGCAAATGAACATTGACTCAGAACAAACTTAAAATTTTCCTTACCATTAACAATCCAATCGTCAAGCCGGCCGAAAAACCTTTCATGAGAAACATATTTTGCGCATTCTAGTGGTAAATTTACTCTTTCGTGGCCAGCGGCCAGCAAATGCTCATTCACAGAGCAAAACAGTAAATTTTATTGAAAGTTCTTGATATAACGCAGATTACTGGGCCGATGCGAGGGCGGTGTGTGCGTACGTGCGTGCGTGCGTGCGTGTGTGTGTGCTGGGGATTGTGGGATATAGGAGTCCCTGTGAGCTATTGGTACTAGATGCCAATGTTTGAAAACATCAAAATCTAGCAGCAACACTACAGTGGCCCTTTCCAGCTTATCCATCAATCATATGACATCATAATCAACTACGTGACGTGTAGGATGACGTCCATAATCAATTACTTGATTAAACATTGCCTGTTACTGTTACATTTTCGTATTTTGCAACCGCTGGTGCCTGGATCGTCATGTCAATGACGCGCGCCATATTTCCGCCATTGAATTCAGGGGAGGTAACCCGCAATACATTATTAGCTTTAGCACAAAACAGCGTAGAGTTACGGTGCATTGTATGCGCATCTTTATCGTTGGGCTACTAGAACAAAATTAATCACACCGGTGTGTCCACCGCCACTTTTTTGTCCAATCGTTTTTAACGTATCACATTGCAACGGGAAATCTTCTGTCTTCGATGATATTCTTTTGATAGCCAGTTCAGTGACCATTATCCACAGGTTTGACTTTGTCGGCTACATATAGGCCTAATAACGGTAAATAATCAGAAATGATTTAGCATGTTTCCAAAACAAAATAAAACGTAGAGTTAAATTTCGTTTATTTAATTTGATTGGAAAACCAATCTAATTAAATCAAAATTATTCAACAGTGCGTTTGATCTTGTTTTGGAAACGTTCTAAGTTATTTCTGAACTGTACAGTATGGCGTGTCATTTTCCATAATATAGGCGTTGACGTCAGTGGAATCCATCTAGATTCAGTGTGATATGCCACATCCCTGATAAAGCAGTTTATTGGGCCGATGCCGGGCCGATACCGTGCCAATACTTTCAGTATCGGCCCAGCATCGGCCCAGTAAGCTGCTTTATCAGAGATACTCACCTTAGATAATATATTCTTTATGAGTGCATCAAAAGAAAGGTCCGCGTCGATTTGCACGCACACCGTTTTGTTTAATCTTGGAAAGTTCAAAAGAATTAAAATTTTTTAATGTAGATGTTGTCAGTATGTGAGAGGCAAGCATACCCGTCATCATAGAATATTGAATTCTGGAATAGAAGGATCAATTTCTAGCTATGCCCCGCCCATTTCTAGCTAACCACCGCCCACGTTTTGGTGGTGTTGAGATCAATTTATATACTTTGAATCGTGAATTCTGCGAGGTGGGTGGGGTTGGGAATGGTGTGTGTGGCTGTTGCTGCAACAACAGCTCCCAGTAAAATTATTTTCAAAATAGTCAAGAGTGTTTATAAAATTGTAAATTCATCAAAGACATGGTATAAGTGCCTACAGTTCGTACGCTTGACGGACATGTTGATCTTCATAACGGAGCTATAATATGCCATTATGATTGTGACGTCAGCTTACATGTGGCGTAATTGATTATGACGTCATATACCTGAGCAACAGATCGGATCGCTCTGTTATCACTGCCAAGATAAAAGACACGCATTTTATGTGTACTAAATTTTAGTTGCCATGACTGAAACGATCGAATAAACTTCATTTACACAATATTATGATGACGGCAGAAACATTTTGCCAAAGTTTGGCTTCAATCCGTCAATGAATAACGAAATAACATCAGAATTAAGTAAAACTACAATCGGACCCAAGTTCCGAGACCCGAGTATGAGCGCCTGGGCTACAGTCCTTACTTTAAGGGGTCTATGACCCAAGCTGATGTTTTATCACTGAGGTTCAGTCTGTTTTCTATTGGTCAGGAGGTTCCTTATCCAATTGACTACTTTTTTCATATGCTGTAGCTTCGCAATGGAGTATTCCAGTTTATACATCAATCATATGACGTCAAAATCAACTAGGCCTACGTTTTCTGGAAATTGATGGTCACCGAGATCAAGGTTCGGTCGTTCCCAACATGGGTGAAATGTCGGTGGAGCGTAGCTGAAACTGCCCAGATAACGCAGCTTACCGGGCCGATACTTTCAGTATCGGCCCGGTATCGGCCCAGCATCGGCCCAGTAAGCTGCGTTATCACGGTGGATTCCTCAGTTGACTACATTTTTACTACGCCGTAGTTTCGCATATGTTGATGGAAGTATTTTGTGCGATACTGTACATATCGAATGAATAATGATATGAGTAACGAAAGCATATATAGCGGGTACGTGATAAGTATCTGCTTCCTCGGTGTCACATCTCAATGAAGCTTTGAAGAAATCCCGTTTTAGCTATGCCCCGCCAATCTCCAGCTAAGCGCCACCCACGCTTTGCCGGTGTTAGGATCAATCGATCCCTGCACTCTCTGAATCTCTATTTCCAGAAAACTCTGCATGTAAGCGGTTGAATATTTTGAAACTAATCTGACTGAGAACTGCTGCTGCTGCTGCTGCTGCTGCTGCTGCTGCTGCTGCTGCTGCTGCTGCTGCTGCAATATGCAGAAACAGCGCTGAGTTAAATTAGTTTTAAATTATTCAGCAGCTTACCTGTATATGTAGTTAGCTTAAAAATGGAATTCTAGGAAGTCATTGTTCAAAGTATATAAATCGATCACAATGCGCGCAAAATGTGGGCGGAGCTTAGCTAGAAATGGTCAGGGTATGGCTGGAAATAGGCGGGGCATAGCTAGAAATGGGCGGGACTTAGCTAGAAATGGGCTGGGCATAGCTAGAAATGGGCGGGGCATAGCTAGAAATGGATCCTTGTATTAGAATCGCGTTGTCGTGATATATATATATATATATATATATATATATATATATATATATATATATATATATATATATATATATATATATATATATATATATATATATATATATATATTCCTTTCGTCTGTTGTAAATTAATTTCTCATATATATGATAACAATTCATATGCTAGTCACAAAAGCAATCTTTTCGTGGAGAAATTGTGTATTTATTTAGCGACGTTTTCTAACTTTTCCCGAGGCCCTGAGGGCGTATAAAGCTAATAAGCTTAACACACAAACGCTGCTCTTTGAGCTTTGGGTCCGACAAAACGACCTTCAATTGTTTTCCTAAGCACACTATTAATTTTCTCGTTTCTGATCTGCGTACACGGGAGCGTCCCGAGATGGCGTTAGCGACGTTATCAAATTTTCAGTCAATCTTAGCCGGTCCGCTGTGGGACGTTGTTTTATTAGCGGTTATGCCTCGAAGATGGGCTATAATATCATTACACGGCCCGAGATAACGTCCATGGTCAAATCTCAAAACTCCCATTTCTCTTCTAACTTTGGTTTGACTTGCCAGCAAAAGACGGCCTCCTGGGTGTCTGGAAATATTCGATTATGAAATGTGTCACGGTCCCGACTCCGGAGACGGACGAGATAATGTCGTTTGCGAGACCCGAAATCTGAAGGCGTCCGTATCATAATTCAAGGTACTATCGCCTATCTATCTCCGTCTCTGTATCGGTTCATGTTACATATCTTATTTTTTTCATGACGTCTGTTGTTTCTAAATAACAAGGAATGATGATTTAGGACATCTGCTGAATATTACAATTAAACAATATTATGGAAGTTTAATTCCGTCAAATTGTCCTCATAATAATGGCATTGCTTAGTAGACTAGATATCACTTCCTTGTGAGTTCCAGAAACAACCCCCTCCGACACGTCTTTTCCCTGGTCTCTATCTGAATCTCCCTCCCCTTCCCTCCCTCCTCCCTCCATCCCTGTCCCCCTCTCTCTCCCTCCCTCCCCCTTCCCTCCATCCCTCCCTCCCTCCCCACTCTCTCTCTCCCCCCTCCATCTTCTTTCTCCGACGCCCACCCATCTCTCTCTCTCTCTCTTTCTCTCTCTCTCTCTCTCTCTCTCTCTCTCTCTCTCTCTCTCTCTCTCTCTCTCTCTCTCTCTCTCTCTCTCTCTCTCTCTCTCTCTCTCTCTCTCTCTCTCGCCTTCCTTGCCGCCTCTTCCGTACTCACATAATAGTAACATAATATAATCCTCCATCGACTTCGAGAAATATCTAATTAACCCACGAACCATGTATAGTATGCACTGTATGGAGCTGACAACACTGCTTCTGAATATATGACAGCACCGACTCTCAGATTTATTGTTTTCAAAATATTCAACATGGCTCGTTTTCACCAACTCACATTAACCGTTGATTAATTCGTTACGAAAATATAAATACGATTGGGAATATGTTTGATTATTCAACTATCCCGACCATACCATCATTTGTCATTATTTTGTCAAAATTTTTCTCCAAGACAAAACCGCCCATAATTGTCATGAAACAAACTTCATAATTATTACGCCTCCCCGCAGCGACAGGAACTCCGACCTCAAGAAATCCCCTATGAGACTAATCGAGAGATTTTCGCCATCAACTCAATTCTTCGTGACAATACTATTAAGTTATAATTTGATTTATCATTTTCACAATTTAATATATCCCAATAATAAAGAAAGTGATGACGACAATGCCGAGGATTTATGATGATGTAAGCTGTAATAAACTCAAACAGGAACTTTAATAGTTTGTCGCGTGAAATAATTTATAACTAACATTTAACCCCCATTATCCATCAATCATATGACGTCATAATCAAACTACGCTGTAGTTGGGGGCCCAAGGGGGCCAAATTTTGAAGGGGTCTACACAGCGAGCCACAAAAGATATGAGAATGATTTTTGGTTAATTTTGGGCTGCTGATTATGAATTTCTTATGCGTACGTTCGTAAATGTGGCGGAAACACATTTTTTGGTATTTTCAATTTGAAAGCAGAGTAACCTAGAGAAAATTTATGTTTGTTAGATATTGAACTGTACTGGCCCAATACATTCAAATAGCAATAATTAAAGGGGCATTTTACCCAAAATGATAGTGCCAAAATACTCGTCTGGTTTATAATTATTGAGCAATTATTATCACACGTTCGTCGCTGTTCATACTTGAAACCTTTATTAATAACTGAGCTTTAAAGATCAGTAAGTCACTGTGCATAGAATTACATATATGGGCCACGAGTTTGACCCGTTGGAACTACATGTGCACCATATTGACGATGAACCATCGATAGCCAATTAAGCTCAGTTCCTTCAATCATGTGGAAACTCCTCGGTATTCAAGGCTAAGCTACACTTTGTCGGCGTCCCTCCACAAGAACATAGTATGGCACAGCTACCAATATTGTCTCTACAACTACAACCCCTTATACACTCTCCTGCGCAACGGTAATATGCTGATGCTGCGAGATCCGTAGGTGACGAGGGCTCGGTCATGAGAACAGGCACTTCAACATCATATTCATGTTTCCAACCAAATTCATATATGTTTGGCAAAGGTGACTTTGCTTGGTCGACTCTTACCCAAACGGCTGTCTGCAATACCGCTCTCAAGATATGCTGTCCGTATGCGTCATCTGTAGGCGCCAAGCAGTGTGTAGGTCCACAGTGCAACCTACCATAGAGGTTTGTTCGAATCTGGTTTGCAGACGAATAATCACCTGGTTGTTTCCCATACAGTATGAGAAGCATTTCCTTGGCTACTTCCATGGCTTATGCTATAACCTCTTCTGATATTTCATTCTTAATGTGCAGACACAGTGAGGCCATTTTTTCTTTCAGAAATCTCCTACAAAGCTGTCTTTTCCCCGTTACCATAAATGAAGCTTGTTGTGTCACACCCACTCAGTGAATGCATTAGAGGAAGCATTGCGGTTTCAGCCTGTCCCAATGCCCCGGACAAAGTGTGGATCGGGATATAGTGCTCATTCATTTCTATGCACAACTCTTCTAATCCTAAATCGGCAAGATTTCTGAAGAAAAATGTGTTAATAATAATAATAATAATAATAATAATAATAATAATAATAATAATAATAATCTTTATTTACGGAGGGTACATCTTCAGTGATCTGGAATAGGCCCTCTTATTATTATTATTATTATTATTATTATTATTATTATTATTATTATTATTATTATTATTATTATCGTCGTCGTCGTCGTCGTCGTCGTAGACGCTTTCGTCGTCGTAACTATTATACGTCGATTTGGTGTTCTCTCTGACGGTCTGTCTCTGTTTGTTTATCTAACTCGTGAGAAAAACTGCCAGAACCTGGTTGTTATTTTGTTGTTACCATTAGTTTATGCTAAGAATAAACATGCACGCACTCTCGCACTAAAGCATATGTACTCGCTCGCATTCACACACACCCACATTTATGTAATCCAGCACCCAGGCACCCATATAGTTATACACACACTCACACAGGCTTTTCATATTGTAATGAGAAATTTAAAGACTAGCTACCGTATTATGTCTCATGATTTTTTCTGCTATTTTTTGTTTGTTTGTTTGTTTGTTTGTTTGTTTGTTTGGTTGTTTGGTGTGGTTGTTTGTTTTGATCACGATATCCGTGTCATTAGCTTTGGTTATTATCCACCTTGCTCCATTTTTGGCAGCATACATTGCATGGAGTAGCACTCTTCTGTCTCCTTCTGCGTGGGTGCTGCTCAATTCAGGAATTTCAACGGCGATGCTGGTTGACAAAGAAATGGACTTAAATCGGTTGGCAAAACCGCCGGCGAGATACAACGTTACTTACTTGATTTGGTATATCCACGACGCACCATGCTCTTTCCCAGATCTCAAATAACACTCTAAGAAGCTCTTGTTTACTCTGTTTGTTTGAGAGTATAGCTGACCAGTCGTTGATTGGCAAATTCGGGTTTAACTTGAATAATGCTGACTGTTGGTTGGATCTCCTACTATGACAACCGCTGGAGTCTTTTAAGCTTATGCCTGTATCTCCAATTCCATCATATCTATATGCAACGATGTGTACATGCCTGCAACCTTCTTGACGAAAATTAAACATACGCTGAAGAAGACGCTTAGCAAACATTTTGTCTTGCTCATCGGATTGAGGTGCAACACATCTGATGAAACCCATTAGGTCAACAATATACACAGTTGAAGCCGAAAGCTCACCAACATCGCCCTCGTCTGCATTAGGTAAATCTGTAGGCCAATTATCTACTTGAAGCTCATGCCGAAAACACTTCAGAAGAGATGACTGTATTCCTGATCGCAACCGAAAATCTCCCGAATCAGATACTTTTGCTAACGCAGGCGGGTATGGAAGGAGTTCATGTTTATCTACAGGTGCATTATCTGCTCTTCTGATCCTTCCCGTCTGGACAGCATATCCCGTTTCATCATTGCTAATTCAGTTGTAAGTTTATCCTTGGCACGGCTAACGTTTGACGTTTTTTCCTTTGCTGTTTTGACGTTGTTGCAAATGTTTGAATTTTTACAATACCCATCTTCTTTGCTCCGCTTGCGAGATGCGTCTCAATAGTGTTCATGCCTATTATTTGTGCGTTTAAAAGTTGCTGTCTGACATCATTGGAAGCAACTGCTACAGATATTATATTCATCAGATCGTTCTCCTTGTACCTGAATGGATTGATAAACTCTTCAAATATATCTGCCACATTGCATCTATCTTTAATTTGCCTATCTACTACGCATGTTTTGTCTTCATGATGTGTGTATGTTGTATCTCCAGAAGTCATGTCTAGCATCTCTCTGACAACAGTACATAATTCTGCTGTGAAGGGTAGAGTGAGGATCCACATCTCTTGTGTCTCGGGGCGAAATACTTTGCCTGATATTCCAGCCGTACCTCGTCTCCCCTTGGCATTTGCGTTTGGACCATATTCAAGGGCCATATCTGTCCAACTGCCTGTGAATAGCCCATCTCCTTGAGTAACCGTAAAGTGTCCATCCTTGAAAGCGGAAGAAATTGGCACTGGTAGATTACGCATATCATTCAAATAGTTTACAACTTGAGTAGCATACGTATGGTGACCGGCACTTGCCATGATTGGAAGCATACGCGAGGTTGCGGTAAGGTGTTCGTCCCAGTTACCATCTCATTCTGCATGAAGAAATTGTAATGCTATCCCAACCAATTCAATATACATGGACCATAATCTATGGATTGGAATTTCTGTCCTAGATTCATTAAACTCAATCATTGTACATTTTGCTTCCATAAGCTGCCTGTCAATGCCATTTATGAGCTGCCTTGAGAGAATGCTATTCTATATAATCTTGTCTAAGTTGGCGATTGCGGTTACGTCTTTATCTTCTTCAATGCACCAATCCTCATATGCCTTCCACCAGCTAACAAGCATTCCTTCATAGACAGCTGTGTGTATTCATCGCCTGATAAAGCCAGATCCATCAATCACCTTATTGGCAGTGCCAGGAAGAATACTGTTTGCCTTCACAAATATGTCTTTCAGACCAGAATCCTTCATTAAGCAACCTATGGTACCAAGGAAGTTCATTTCCATATGAAAGCATCGAAGTCGAGGGATAAGATTTTCATATTCGACTGGGTTTTCATGCCGGAGTCTGGAGCTGCACGATTTCGTGTTACTACTGTGTACTCATCAGCAGGCTTTCTACAAGTCTTTATGCATATTTGCAAGGCTTCATTCACCACAGCTTCCTATGTTGGCGAAAATGATAATAAAGGTAGATCACCAACCTGTGTGCGGGGAGCAAAGTGATCTGATATTCTGACACAGAATACCTTGTATCCTGGAATCACTGGTTTCGATTCAACATCAATGTCAATGAGTTTTGTTGGGCATAACCGCGCCAATATCCAACACATATCCAAGTTAGGAATATCACTTGGTGAACATTCTAAGAGTTTCCCAGTATCCATAGGTTACCGCACATGGCCTTAGCTTTCTTTGGACACGCTTCAAAGACTTCAACTTCATATCTGGTCTCATTAAAATCTGCCTTAGCGCTTTGCCTCTATCACCTCTTTGCGGGATAACTCCAAATTTGCCACCTCTTGTAACACTTCCTGATTGAAATGCTGCCATACTCGTTACATGTACACCTCTTGTATCACTTCCTGAGTGAAATGCTGCCATACTGGTTACATGTACACCTCTTGCAACACTTCCTGATTGAAATGCTGCCATACTGGTTACATGTACACCTCTTGCAACACTTCCTGAGTGAAATGCTGCCATACTGGTTACATGTACACCTCTTGCAACACTTCCTGATTGAAATGCTGCCATACTGGTTACATGTACACCTCTTGCAACACTTCCTGAGTGAAATGCTGCCATACTGGTTACATGTACACCTCTTGCAACACTTCCTGAGTGAAATGCTGCCATACTGGTTACATGTACACCTCTTGCAACACTTCCTGATTGAAATGCTGCCATACTCGTTACATGTAGTGAAGCTCCAGTCGGTGAGGATATCTTAGTAAAATCAATTGCGGACTGAATCAACCGATCCTGTGTAATGTTAGAAGGGGTGAATATTCCATCTTCATCTAGTGCCCTTTGCATTTATGTACCGAGGGATGTAGAAGACGCGTTTCCTTAATGTATTCTTTACATTACATCGTAACTGCAACTGTTTCCAAATCAATTGAGCATTTTAATGATATCTTTGCTCTTAATTTCGTGATGAATGTATAGGGTAATATCAATGTGCTTAGGCATAGCCTTTCTTGTGACTGCATGTAGCATATCTTGTGCTAGGAAGACTATGGACCTGTGAATACACATGTCAGCAACATTTACTCTTCCTTCTTGCACTTCTTCTAGGAATTCAGATGATAAGATAAATGCCAACAAATCGTACACAGAATCTGGTATTTGCTGAGAAGCTGTTTCCATGTCTAATGTCATTGATGACACGCTGCTTGCTTCAGATTCTTGAGATGGTACAGACGAATCATTGATTCTTGTTATGTCACTGATTACTTGTTTAGCTGCATGGTATAGTTGATAGTACCCATTAGGTGTATGTTTTGCCGAATCAAGTTTGTCTGGGTCTTCGGAATCACAACTTTCTGAATCTGGAATCGGAACATAGTTGTCTTCAATACCCTTATTGATCTTCTCAATGGCTAGTATTAAAGCGCCTCCGCTTACAGCGGAGTTTAGAAACACATATACAACAAGTCCACTCTGAGATTGGTAGAACATTATATCCTCGAAATGGTTTGTCATATGTCTTTTGAGACACTGTGTGCGATAACTTCTCGCTTTTGATGGGTCAACTGCTAGTTTCTTCAGGCATTCTCTGTAGGTGTCTGTCAGAACAGAAGAAGTCACCCCTTTCCCTGCATTAGAGATTCTTTTACGTCTTAAAAAATCAGTAAATTCATCGACATATACATCAGACTACTAATCGCCACGTGGCTTTTTCTTCAGGAATGTTGACAGGTAGTTTGAATGGTAATGTACTTCCTTTGCAACCATATCTATGGGCCTGCTTCCATCTCCTACACTGAGAATAATGTCTGGATATTCACTGGTTATAGCTGCTTGGCTTGATTATAAATATTCATTTGCCTTTGAAACGTACTGACCTACATCAAATGTAGGCCCTTCTTAAAGCATTCTGGTTTGGTACAAATGAAACATTTGGTTGAGTATTCAAATGGCAATCTTGCATGGCGACCACTTGTTCCAGGCTGAGTTGCTTTCCTTTCGCGTATCTGATAATGCAGATGCAATGTTGCGCTTGGTGGTCCAACCTGATCGGCATCGGTTGTGCCATTTGGGATTAAGCGTCAGGAAGTCTTCTGAAAATGCAATCCTCTTTACTCGCTTGGAAGCAACATCGTCTCTGTTTTCAATAGCAAATTGAATCGCTGCCACACTCTCATTTTGCATATAGAATGTCTTGTCATCTCTCTGTTCTTGGCAGATGATGCAGAGGTTAAAACCGGTATTGAGACAAGGCCTTGTTGGAGTAGGCAATGCAAATATTGATTTCCCTTTTTCGCTACTCATTTTGGTCATTCTGTGATAATGTAGTTTGGATCGACCGGTCAGGTACCGGCCGTACCAGCTAAGCTGGGTACGCGCTGCCCGTCCTAGATTCGTTCCCTGAACATGGCCCCCTGGATATAGCCATAAGCGTATATGGGCCTATGGGAGAGATCGCGTTGCGAAAACGACTAAGTTCGTTAAAGCGCATAATGCGCATGGGCGCGCTTAGATGCTATTGTTGATGGAGCACGTAGTTTACGACCAAGTTAGGATGATGCTTTTAGTGTACTGAGATGGTACCCTGTAATCCTTTTTGATTACCTGTTCCCGTTGAATCTGGCATTAATCAAGACCAGAAATCGACGGGCTTTTTAAAATCTGTAAACCATTTCAAAATCGGTTAAGAAATGGCTGAGTTATCCATGGAAAATCCGTCTTGATTATCTTCAAAATATTGCCGTGACGTCATAACCACGTGGACGCAGAACTTCTAGAATGTTCTAGGACATTCGACTGCACTATTATTAGCTACGCGCTGATTGGCTGTTGCTCAAACGATGATTGGTTGGAGCTTGCGCCTGTGACGTCACGAGGAGTATAAAAGGAGACACGATCCAGAGATCGAGAGCATCCTCGGCCAGGGGCCGAACAGGTTGGATCTGTACCAGCTACTATTGAATGACGATACGCATATTACCTCGGTTTTCTCCCGTAGCAGCAGTGAACCAACCCACCGCACTCATACAATTTTGTAACTCCCTACTTACGGGATCAATTTGGAACTTTCTGATTACTGTTCACGAATATCAATATCTACTTCGAAACACAAACTTGCGGTGAGGCCTTTACGGCCTGAATATGTGAGTCTACAGATGTAGAGGCTGGATGTTCTTTGATGGATGACTCGCCGGATCTGCCGGCCACGCCAAAAAGTGGTATTTCAACTGTCACCACACTAAATGAGTAGGTTTTTCTAACTTTCGACCACAGCAAGTAAGCTCTGCCCGGTGCGTCGTCAGAGCTGGTTGACGTACCCAGCACCATTAAGTTTTGTTTTGTATCTTCATTTGCATCTGACAACCCCCGCTTGTGATCGGGTTGTTTACAACTTCCATCCGTGCCATCGGTGTGCGGACACTTTCTACACCACAGTAGTACTATCGTATCTTTTGCTAACTGCTCGTTAGACAACCTATTAGGCTTACAGTGCTGAGCGATGTACTCCCGCCATGAGTTTTCTTGTGGGAGTCTTGTTTGCGGAAACCAGCTTGTGGGAACCAACCTGCAGGAACTTTCCAGTTTCCTGAGCATGCATCAACGCACGTTAACTACGTAATGACGTATCAATTTCAGTAACACGGTAGCCTAACTTAAGAATGACTACCGAGTATTCAAGTAACTATTTTTCACATTTTAATTATTTCGCTATATGTACTTCTCTAATTATATTGTATCCGTAAGGACGGTCCCGATGACTAAAAGGTACCGTAACGGTCTTAGGACCGCTAGTTATAATTTCTGTATTTGTTTATAGTTATTCCATTTTCTGTAAGGTGTTTTGCTAACCGCACCGTAGTAGGTTCGTTAACCTGTACTAAGATATATAACTCCGATCATTTGATACCGTATTGATTGTTATGGTTGGATTATGTATATATACACCTGTGCAAAAGTTAAGCACCACCCTATTTTTACGCACATGCGAGCGTATATTCATGTGCTATGAAGAAAGCAATAGCATAAACATTTATGTACCCATCCATCTTAGTGCAAGAGGTAATAATGCAACTAGAGGAATGCTGATTATGATGGTGAGGAAACACTGTATGTTTTTGTTTGAACTTGAAAACGAGGCCTGAATATGGTTACGTTGACACAACTGACAACTATTGCCCTACAGTTGACACACGTGGCTAGATTGTCATTAATGGTGTCTGAAAACGAAGTTTAACATCTGTGCACGAGTTTGAGACTGTCATTATTAATACCGGGTATATCCACCTTGTGCCTGGATGACGGCCTGGACACGACGTCTCATGCTGGTCACCAACCGACTGATACGCCATTGTGGTATTCGTTGCCATTCAAGATGGAGTGCGTCTGTTAATTCCTGTAGGTTCTGCACAGGAGGATCCCTCCTTCTCACCATGTTTCCCAGAATGTCCCAGATATGCTCAATAGGGTTCATGTCAGGGCTCCTTGCTGGCCATGGTAGGGTTTCGATGGCATTCTGGCGGAGGTATTCATGCACAGCTCTAGCACGATGTGGTCGGGCGTTGTCATCCATGAATATAGGGTGGGTTCTCGATGCATGATTTACAAAATGAGGGACCACAACTCTATCCAGTATGGAATCTTGATATCTTTGTCCATTGAGTGTTCCAGGTACAGTCAACAGATCCAGCTTACATTCAAATGAGATGCACCCCCATATCATAACGGAACCTCCACCAAATGGAACTTCTTCCATGATGTTACGTTGGTCGTACGCCGTGCGTCTGGACCTCCATACACGAGTTCGACCATCTGTGGCATGAAGCAGGAACCGACTTTCATCGGACCAGTGTACCCGTCTCCAGGATCTCATGTTCCAGTGTCTTCTTTCGTTGCACCACCTCAGACGCTCCTCTTTGTGGTGTGCAGTGAGGAGAGGACGTCTGACAGGTCTCCTAGCTTTCATGCCAGCAGCATACAGTCTCCTTTTGACGGTAGACATTGACACTCTATTGCGCGTTTCCCATTGCTGGCTGAGCACTCTGCTGTTGGTGAATGGAGATCTCCTAACAAGGCGTACTAGGGCTCGATCATCACGGGCAGTAGTCTTCTTCGGTCTTCCAGATCTAGGCCTGTCCTTCACCTCGTTAGTTTGCCCATGTTTTGCAATCAAACGACTGATTACAGTATGGTTAATGTTCAGCTGTCTGCCAATCTCTCTGCATGACATACCAGCGGTATGCATGCCTATGATTTGCCATTTCACACGATCACTTAACCTTCGTCTTGCCATAGCGGTTCACAATCAAGAGCTAATTCTCTCTGTACAAATAAACCACGGTCATGAACACAAAATTCCTAATCTTGTCGCCTAAATCTGTATGTAATGTTCTACACCTCAAACTGGACTTTTACATAACTGAACACGTGTGCTGTTTCCCGCCACGCACGGACATCAAGCGGCGTGAAGTCATGCATGCATGTGCATTTCGTACTTGGAATTATGTCAGCTAACGCGGGGACAAAAAGTATGGCAGCCTAGTTGTACCATCATGTTTCTACGTTCTATTGTTTTTGCTGGTGCTTAACTTTTGCACAGGTGTATATATATGGCCAGTGGCCATCAGTTCATATGTTTTGTTTATCTATAGAAAATATAGGACTGCAGTGCACGTAGGAAACACTATACAGCAAAACTTATATGTGCAGCACTTTCTCCCGCCACCAACAATTTTCCACTGAGGTCACTGTCCGTGCTACAACTCTGTTTATCCAGGCATGCTACTGACTAAACCTTTTCTATTCAGCTCAATAGGATAGGTTCAAATTGTTTATAGATTCTTTCTTCATTACCAACTCGGTAATATACTCTTCCCTTCTGGTAGTGCGATAATCTAGCCCCGCACTCCGGTAAGACTCATAACTCCAAGATTTTGTCTCTCTTCATGCTCCACTCAGCCTTGTGGCTTCTTAATTGTTTGGATGCCCCTATCCGCACCATGGGCTGATCCGACTCTGGGAAACTGTTGGGGTTTCCGAGCGGTGATGGCCAGGGTGTGGTATCACACGCATTCCCTCCGTATCTTTGGATGCTTAGTAGTTATCACTTTTGCCAATGTAGGAAAGCACTGCGAAAACATATCTTAATTATTATTTTATTTACTGAACCATCCTCCCGCACCGCAGTGCAAAACAGGGCAACCTGTATATAAACCTAACGACAGGTTAAATGGTTATTTCCATAGGACCCGGTCAAGATACGTATCCCCACCGAATTCCATAAGAATGTCTGGGCATGTTACTCAGAACTGTTACGCCCTTACGGGAAGGACATTTACGGTGGGTATTCGTCTCTCTTACCCTCACCATAACGATAGGACAATGGTCTAATAATGCTTTCGTGAAAAGTAACCTATGTCTTGTAACGTTTTATTTGGTTACGGAGCGGGATGTCCGGATTCTTATCCAGTTCGGAGATCTTACTAAGTAACATGTATGAGCGCTGTCTTCGGTATTGATGTCTTAGGGCATCTGTTCTCAATGACAGCCGTGTCTAATAGCTAGGTAGATACCAGCCATTTGCGGCTAAAAACAACTAAAAGCTAATTAAGCAAAGCAGAAGTTTCGCATAAATAAAGCGGCAACTACTAATTCAGCATACTATGAATCACATAAGATGGTGACGAGGGAATCCATATGGGAATCGCTCGCCCCGTCGTCACGTAAAACAGCACGCACCCCTATAGTCATACTCTCACTAGGTATGGTATTTTCTTTCTCAAGCATTTTTGGTTGAAATATTAGAGTGGGCCCATTTTTGCCTAGTACTCTTCTCCCGCTTTAAGTAGTGGCAACACCTTCCCGAGACGGAGGCCCGCCCGAGGCACTTACCTCTCGCAAGGATTCAGCGACGACGGTCCACGCGAGGATAATACTCCTCATCCAAACGAGCACTAGGAGTAGTGCCCACGTGAGGCACATAACTTTTCGTCCGAGATAATCTTCTTCCTTTCAGCTTAGAGGTACAATAACTTATAATAAGTTAATTAGTTAAGTCTCGTGTACGGGAGCCTCCCTTGCGGGGATGCCTCTGTGGACCTGCGAGTCTGTGTGGTACATCCGGGGGAGCCCCATTTTAAAAGTTTATCTACTTGTCTCTATGTCTCGTATTTTCGTATGCTTTTATTTTAGGTTTATCTAGCATATTTATAATCGTTTAGGTAAAATCATTGTATAGACTTAAATTTTTAGGCCACCAAAATCAAATCTTGTAAGTCCATAGATCACGAAATTGCTATGGACAGGCATACTGCTGACACAAATTCTTGGGATGAGACTGTTGTATTTAATGTTCGCGACGATGGTCGCACGGCCCCACCGGAATGATTGAGTTCCACCGGCCTTATGAGCCGGTTTTTGTTACCCGCAGGGAAGTCTCGTACAAGGTCCGTCACCCCGGGACCGGAAGCTAACCAGTGTCATCATTCGTCGTGCACTTGCGGCGCGGCGAGTCGACATGATACACCGGAACGGCCCGACACTACCCGGCAAGCTACAATAAACAGTACAATGGCGATTCCAATAGAGTTATTTTATACCTTGTTTGGATTGTGGCTTTCTTTTCCGGGATGCTTGGAGTATAAAAGAAAACACAAGATTGTCATATTACAGGATTTGATACATTGTACAATCGCCTTGGACAGTGTTTAGGGTGTAACCGGGTGTACGGACTTTCACTAAATATATACGGGGGTGGGGGTGGGGGGGGTAGGGGTGGGGGGTGGGTTGGGTGGGTGGAGACGCATACAACTTTAAATGTAGCGGAAACACACATACGCGCACACACGCACACACGCACACACACACACACACACACACACAG
The DNA here is from genome assembly GCA_034401795.1 of Chaetoderma sp. LZ-2023a. NCBI lineage: Eukaryota > Metazoa > Mollusca > Caudofoveata > Chaetodermatida > Chaetodermatidae > Chaetoderma > Chaetoderma sp. LZ-2023a. The sequence goes on along the minus strand of CM067362.1, from coordinate 102,083,646 downwards.
ACACACACACACACACACACACACACACACACACGCACACTCTTATTTATTCTAGTAATATATAACAAGGGTGTGGGTAATATCAATGCAACTAAATATAGTCTTAGATTGACATAATTTCACCGTGCACAGCGTGGCTGAGCGAGCAGTATCGCAAACCAAGTCAATATTACGTTTTCTAATTACTCGGATTGACGATTTCATAAATTATCCGGCCACGTATATTATTGTAAAATTACTGTGTATATTCCATACGCTAAATATATACATCCATACTCAGCCATTTGTATGTCAAAATTTGGTAAACAAAGAATTGTCCATGTGCAGACCAAGATTTTTTGGGGGAAATTTACCACAGGAATGACTGGATATGTTAATGAGCCAGTTATGCTAGTGGCAAATTTTCAAAAAGTGGTCTTCTCTTTGTCTGTAGATAAGACCAATGCAAAGCCCAGTTTCTCTAGTTTCTGCCAGCTTAGACATGAAAGGCTTTGCCTCAATTTACCCTCCCAAAGTTTATAGAATCACACAAATTGATAAAGGAACCATTTTCTAAATAATCAGGCAACGCATCTTTAATGCCAAATTTCGGTACTTTCCACCACATTTGTGAACGTACTCATAACAGAGACGGAATCAGCCCTCGAATTAACCAAAATCACTTCATACACCTTTTGTGGTTCGCTGTGTAGACCTAAGTGGGCCCCCAACTACAGCGTGTAGGATGACATAATAATAAATGGACCTTTCCATTTCTAGCTATGCCCCGCCCATCATTAGCTAAGCTCCACCCACACCTCGCGGTGTTGAGATTGATCGATCCCCGAATGCCCTAGCTATCAATTTCCTGAAAACTATACTGGGAAGCTGTTGAATATTTTGTAACTAATTTGACTGGGTGGCAGCAACAGCGCCCAGTCAAATTAGTTTCAAAATATTCAACAGAATATTTATTAAATAGTAAAAGCAAACAATTTGTACAACAACGCATAGACCGTCTTCAAATATGCGTTCGTGACGTACTTATCGACGTCATTTATGACGTCATTCATTATGATGTCATGCTACACATCACGCAGTTCAATATGACGTCATATGATGGGTGGGTACTCTAGAAAGGTAAATTACGTCATGAATGGCGTAGATAAGCTAGTCACGAACGCTTAATTGACGATGGACTAAGTTTTGATGTTTGATTTGTATGTCTTTACTATTTAATAACACGCTGTTGAATATTTTGAAATTAATATTGGGCAGCAACAGCCAACAGCACCCAGTCAAATTAGTTTCAAATTAGTCAACCTGTATTGTTTTCTGGAAATTGATAGTCACGGAGTTCGTGGATCGATCCATCCCAACACTGTCGAAGTGTGGGTGGAGTCTAGCTAGAGATGGGCAGGGTATAACTAAAACTGGATTCCTTCATTTAAATATTCGCTTAGGGAACCTCAATTGGTAGGCCAAAATCAGGAAAAGACTAGCTTTGTAAATTTACCAGCGGAATTTACAAAAATAGCTTTCTGTTGTCCTGCAAACGGGTTTTACTCACGACCACCGTAAAGCAGGTATTGTTAGACTTTTTCCAAATCGGTATTCATTTGCCGGCTAAAAGACTCTTTTATCTAGTCGGTCGGTTATCGAATTTTTCGGAAGGAAACACATTTGGGCATGATTTGGCATGTGCCGTGTACGTCCTCACGCGTCTTTTGCCAGTCTGTCCCCCCACGTTCATTGCCAAAGGTACCACACGGTGCTGGTACTGGGGGTAAATTATGTTCAGATTGTCTTCTCTTGGCCTGCAAATAAACATTCCCTAAGCACCTTGCTGATGCCGTTTGATCGACTTGACAGTCATAGAAATAAGTTGACACAAGAGGGCTTAAAAACAAGTTCATCAGTGTTTGTAGTTAGCGGACATACTGGAATTCAGATCATCAATGATTTTGATAGGTCTCTTCCACGTGGACCTAGAGTTTCAACCACATCCGAAAAATTGTAGCGGAGTTATCAGTTATACGATTTCCATGATGGCCGCAATTCTCTGACAGACATGTTTTTTTAATCGTCGATTTCGCGAGCTTTCCCCCGGACATACTTTAATGGACTGATTTACCGCGTTATCTTGTGCCAACAGCGCCGCAAAACCCCGCTCAAGATGATGCTTATATCCATTAACCATTTAAGGATCAATAACTCTCAAGAAAATAATAATTGTTTCAGTCCAAGAGAAGAGAATTTTGGTAAATTTACGACTGAAATTTATGAAAAATGACTTCCCGTTGTTCTGCAAATGGGTATTAATCACCGGTGTAGAGGCAAAGGCCACTTTGGGGACGTCGTGATCGTCAATGTGGCAAAGGTAAAGAAAATTCAAGTTTTTGTTTAGCCAATGTCCATTTGCAGGAAGGCAGGTGCTTATCAAATCAGTCATTCCTGTGTTAAAATTTCTTCATCTGCGTTTGACGGTTGTGTCATGATCTGATTCTCGCCGCTGTTGTAAAATGACCCGCGCAGGTCCTAAGTCACACTTGAAGTACATGTTGTAGAGCCTGGTCTGCCTCGCCACAGTCACGCGGAACCGAGGTTACGGTAACAATCTTTTGCGGTGTGTCTTCAGAACACAGTGCCCTGTACAGAAGCGGAAGATGGCTCTGTCTGTTCTGTATGACAGAGATGATGCATAGATCTTAAGCGAGCTGGTGATTGCCAGTTTTCTCCTTGAAAGCTGATGTCCAGTGGCTCTTCAGGAAGATATTTACCTCTCTAAACGGCAGGCTAGGTGTGTGCTGTGTACGCGGCCCCATTCTTTTGCCAGTCTGTATGCTCATTGCCAGATGTACCAGAAGGTGTTCATGAGCTTTTCCGTGGAGCTTGCTGCAAGATCTTACAGAACAGACAGTGTGTCGATGAGGGGTACTATTCTGATTGGTGCTTTCTACAAGGAATTTTGGTGGTCAGCTGTTTTTGGACTTTCATCACCTCTGCTTTGGTGTTGGAACAATGAGAATTACTGGGTATAGAGCTGGCTCCGGGAGGTCTGTGTGTTGGATTAAGACCCCCAATGCCTCCATTTATTATGGCTCCTTCAGCAGAGTCACCTGTGAAGGCATGTGCCCACTTCCTCGCTAGAAACGTCTAGTGGATTTCTGCCAGTGCAAGGGCATTTTGTGCAACATCACTGTGTTCCTGTTTTCCAGAGATGACAGGGGTGCTGGTCCTTAATGCGACACTGAGTGGCTCTGGCGGCCATTTCTGGTGCGTCAGAATCCCAAAGAGATTGTGATTTGGCTGCACACCACATACATTCTCCTTCTGGCATGCCTTCAGATGGTGCTTCTAGCTCTGTTGTTTGAGTCAGTTCTGTGTTGGAGACTGGAACTTCATGAGGAGATGGTTGTTCTTGGGTCGTTTGAAGATTCCAACACCACCCCCTCCCCCCCTCCCTCCTGGTTTCCAGTGGGTGAATGCTGGCCATGTTTTCCATTTCAGGGACGGCAGTAGTCTTTATTACACCAAGGATTCTTCGAGTCCACAGTTTTGCACCCTAGTGCTAGATCTAGTCTTGCTTTGTTCATCTTGTGTGCAGTGTTCCCGGTGCTTGAGGTCTACTCCAACACCGGCGGTACCTCACGTGTATAGACTATTCTCAGGATCTTAGAGTTTGATCCCCATGTGGTTCTCGGGACCTTCCTCATGGCACCAAGCCGGCTGATGTCTCTCATATCCATCTCCTAAATTTGAGGGTTCCATGTTACGTGGGAGTCTAGCTCGCCATCTAGAAATGTGGACGTGTCGGGCTGTAGCAGGGTACTCTCTCCAACCGTGATATGGACTTTTCTTTTATTTCTATTGAGAGTCAGAAAGTATTGGGTATGGGTTTCGCTTGATTGAGTTCTAGCGTCAATCTTCTGTCCGATTCTTGTATCAGCGTGTATGGAGTTTTACGTGGCGTGGAATGTTGTTGGTGATGTTATGTACATGATGACGAGTGTATGTGAAAGGAGACAACCTTGTGGTGCGCTACCTCTCATGTTGACGCTCATACTTAAGTGTTCATCGAGTAACAGGCTGGCTGATCTTTCGTGGAGGAAGGACTTAATCCATGTGAACGTCTTCTGACCAATTCACCGTTCCAGATTACCCACCCATCATATGACGTCATAATCAACTACGTGATGTGCAGAATGACATCATAATGAATGACGTCATGAATGACGTCGCTAAGTACGTCACGAACACATATTTGAAGACGGTGTATACGTTGTTGTACGAATTGTATGTCTACTATTTAATAAACATGCTGTCGAATATTTTGAAACTAATTTGACTGGAGGATATTGCTGCCATAGGCAACAACAGCAACAACCAGTCAAATTAGTTTCAAAATATTCAACAGCTTACCTATATGGTTTTCTGGAAATTTATAGTTACGGCAAATCTTTGCGCAGTTATCTTCCGGAAACCATTCTGTCACATCCTCGCCCGCGGTCGGTCAGACGGCGCCATCACATATTTATGCCACGCCAATTTTTGGGAAAGTAGGCCTATAAAACAAGAGGTGCGAGGACATGTGACGGTCATCTGCATCATTGGCATTTGTCTTGATCCAGATAAAAGAACCCGGATGGGAATCGGATAAAATTATAGATTTGTGTATATTTCGGAAACTACTGGTCCTATTTGACGTAAATCATAACACAGGAAAATGTGTGACCATACATTAGGATACCACAACTTTGAGAATGATTAAAAAAAATCCACAAATCCGAAAAAATCTGGAAAGGCTAAAAGAAATCCGAAAAATTATGAAAGTCCGAAAAAATCCGGATTGCAGAGATTCTCTCGACATTGCTTACTTTCCATGCAAAAATATTTTCTATGTTAAGTATTCTTTCATAACCACTCATCTCTGGCTATGATGTATGCATAGTCTCATCCGAATAACACTTTACTACCATCATTTAGGTTATCGAATTTAGCATGCTCGGATAACAAAAATGGCCAGAAAGCTATTAATCACAAGTCTAGAGCACCCCTGATTATAAAGCTTACAAGGCTTGGATTGGATCAATACCGGGCCGTTTTGGCCCTGTATTGGTTCAGTACCGGGCCCATAACCTGCATTATAAGGGACAGCAGTAGCTCGTATCATCTTATGACCTACTCCATAGCCTATCATCTTTTCGAGTTTTCAGATCTATTCTACTGTCAAGAGTTCTGTCGCATTTTCATATTTGATTCTCAAACAAGTTTCTTTTTTCACATCCCGCTTCAGATTCCTCAGTGGTAAAATTAATATAATGTACAATTCCAGTTTTAGCTATGCCCCGCCCATCTTTAGCTAAGCTCCACCAACACGTTTCCCGTGTTGGGATCTATCGATGCCTGAACTGCCTGACTATCAATTTCCCGAAAACTATACAGGTAAGCTGTTGAATATTTTGAAACTAATTTGACTCGGCGCTGTTTCCTATGGCAGCAGCAACGCCAAGTCGAATTAGTTTCAAAACATTCAACAGCATCTTTATTAGATAGTAAAGGCATGCAATTTTCACACCAACGTCCGCCCGTCATCAATATAGCGTTCGTGACGAACTTATCGACGTCATTCATGACGTCATTGATTATGACGTCATCCTACAGGTCACGTAGGTGATTATGACGCCATATGATGGATAGAATTTCATGCATCAGCTTTTTCAATTCACACAGCTGTGGTTAATGACCAGCTCGCCAACGTTCATTCTTTTAGCAACTTGTGTAACACAAAGTATAATTTTTCCAAACCACCTTTCTAGTCTGCCTTTAACCACCATGATCAATATACAGACACTCCTCCTGGACACATGCCATATGAGATGAGATGTTGTTGTTGTTGGTGGTGGTGGTGATGGTGGTGGTAGTGGTAGTGGTAGTGGTAGTGGTAGTGGTAGTGGTAGTGGTAGTGGTAGTGGTAGTGGTGGTGGTGGTAGTGGTGTTGGTGGAGGTGGTGGTGTATTTTGGGCAGCTGCAAATATCTAATTCTATTCCACAGATAAGTTCATTAGATATTTCTGTTAGGAGAAAATCAAAAAGCTTCGTTTTGTAAATCGTGTGAGTGACTCATCAACATTTGTTGTCGATTAATGAGGTTTTTTGAAGGAGAATATGATTACACTAATGCTTGAGATATGGTGTGGCACCGTTCCATTTCTAGACATTCCCCGCCCATCTCCGGCTAGGCTCCACCCACACCTCGCTCGCGTTGGTATCGATCGATCTCGAAACGTCCTGACTATCAATTTCCAGAAGACTATACAGGTAAGCTGTTGAATATTTTGAAACTATGCCTATGGCAGCAACAGCGCCCAGTTAAATTAGTTTCAAAATATCAACAGCATGTTTCTTAAATAGCAAAAACATACAATTCGCCAACGTGTCGGACTATTAAACGTCAAGGACTGGCTTAATCCAATCATTCATGACGTCATGATTATACACGTCACGTGGTTGATTATGACGTCATATGATTGAGTAACGAAATGGATTCGTGAATTGTTTTACCATAACCTTGGATGCGAAGCCTAAGTAGGACAATAGGTTCACCTACCGTTAGTTTCTTGGGTTTGTATATATGATTACTGTATTCTGCGGATGTAATAGTAAAAACATCCTACAGCTGCAATCAATCCCTCTTCACCTTTGACCACTGTGTCTTGTCCTCAGCCGAAATCTTTAGCTTCATAAGGTCCGTTCTTGACTTGAGTGTACCGAGTTCTGCTTTCCTGAGGTCACCTCGTAGCACGCTTAGCAGATTTATGCAATGCCGTCCTCTCCTGGCTTTGTATTTACTGGCTTGCAGTAGGGCGAATTCCAAGACCCTCTGCGCTGGTGTGTCTCCTGGCATCCTTAGCACATGGCCAAACATGGAACATCCTTGCTCGGCGATTTTTACGGGCGACGGTGATGTATTACACATCTTGTATAGCGCATCATTAGAAATTATGCTGTCTGTCCAGCGATGGTGTTGAGAGGTGTTTGCGGTGGCAGCTTTCAGTTGCACAGCATCAAGGCCCCCCCACCCGCATGTTGTGTTGTACAAACGTAGTCATTTTGTCAACGACATCTTTGATCTATGAATCCATAGTTTCCAGAAGGACTAGAAAGCTATGCTCCACATGACGCAGTGTGCAACAATGCCAGCAGTACTGCATAGCGGTGAGCCCAAGATTTTACTTTTTCTCCATAGTTCCCCACCACGAAGTGGATCATCAACTTCTTTGGCTACATGCTTTGTCTGTAGGTATATGTCGCTGAACTCTGTTTTGGATTCATTCACAAGAACGATTCTAAATTTTTAGTTTGCTTGCCGCTATTTGTAGGGTGATGTAGAGCTGTAGGCACGCGCCAATGATTGACAGGTGTTATGAGGCATATGCCGATGATTGACAGGCATAATGAGGTGTGAAGGCATTAGAGTGAGTGGCCAGTTCATGTGACGTATGTAGACAAATCAGTATGGGTGTTTATCTTAGGTCTACTTATTGGCTGCCAGCGGTCGTAGTGCTGGCCTAATGACCTGTGAATAGGTGCGTGGTCTAGTGTGTGTCCATCTCATCACCCTCGTCGGGTCGCGTGACAACGTCTATGCTCATTGCCGGGCCCTAATGATCTCCATGAAGAAAGGGTGTGATCTAATGTATAGTGTTCGACCATGTGTCCATATCACCACCCTGGTTGGGTCACGTGACATCAGTTACGCTCATTGCCAGGCCTAATAACCCATGAAACAATGTAACATTGGCTAAGGTCTGGGATGTGGCCTCACGGGCATCCATGCTATCATACTGGGTCAGCGCAGTTATATCGCGCCCTAGCTTAGGTCAACTTTTGGGATGACAGCTGTCGCATTGGAGGTCTAATGACCCATAAAAAGGGGCGTGACCTGAGGTCAGGGGCATAATCAGGTCACCTGATGCCTGTAGGCCAATCATCATGGCCGCTTATCTCATCGCCCTATCTTCGGTACAACGTGTTCAGACATGTTCACCGATGCCCGTTTTAGGCCTAATGATCAGTGGAAAGGGGCATGGCCTAATGTCTGTGGCATGGCTAGGTCATGTGATGCATGTAGGCCAATCAGCACAGATGCTTATCTCATCACCCTAGCTTCGGCTCACCATGTTCCGATGTGTTCTGACGAGTAGCTCTCACCCCACCCTACAGCACCCTGGCTAATAAGGGTATACAAGTTGGGGAAGATCATCAATTTACAAAGCTTTACATAGATTAAGCAAAGTTTTTATAATAGTCACGATGAATTTGGCATACTTTTTAGACTGCGAAGTGCCTGTAGATCTCGATGACAACTTATACGTAAGAGTGATGAAATGTAATGGTGAATCTGGAGTTGGCATACGGGAATTTAGTGTTGGTAGCATCTCTCCTACCAGACGTGGAGTGTTTATTCACTATGATACTTTTAGAAAGTTTACCAAGATGATGCCTGTATTCGAAGAAACTGTTTCTAAAGATGGGTATAGTGATAGAGTAGAGAAGCTTGTTTATGTTTACGAACTAGAACCTTAGATACACCTTAGATGTACTTTACGACTCCAGGTAGTAGTGAGATGAAAGGTTAGTGATTTCCAAATGGGTACAATTGTTGTCTAATGGCTCGATTAATTTAGGTGAGAATCTGGTACGTTTCACAAACTTTGCACAAAATATACAAAAAGTACAGTTCAACATTATTTTAGCTATGGTAGCTCCAGGCCATCATAGTGGCCATTGGTGGAATACGTGTGAAGTTAGATGATATCTTTTAAAGTAAACTGTATCCCTGAATTTTTTGGCTGAGATTTTCAGTTCAATAACATACAGAATTTAGGAGTCATTGGCTCATTTCTGGTCTGATTTGTTATTTCGATGAAATTATGCTTTTATTTTTTAATATTCTCAAATAACTGTAGTTTTTATTGTCTAGTTTTAGTATTGCGTACTAATTTATTATGTATGGGATCTGTTTGCTTATGAGGAAAGGTTGTGATTTATTTTGTCTTTTGTCTGTTTATTTACTTGTATCTTTAGGGTGTTAAACACCCTAAAGATACAAGTAAATACACAGATGCATGAACTATGCATTACATGTTAAAGATTATAGATTACAATTTATCATTTGAGTATTTTATTGTTTTGGAACTGATCTGACTGGAAGCTGTTTCTGCCTTTGGCAAACACATCTACGAGTCAGATTATTTTCAAAATATTTCAACCTGAGATTATCTTTTTTCTGTACAGTACTGTGCACCAATTTATCTTCTATTCTTCCTGTTAGCACTATGTACTACACTATTATTTAGTGTTCTTTTTCACGCATGCGTATAGAGGTGTGTTTAGAAGGATGTTGTACTATTGTAGACTTGCAATTTAAATAATGTGTTTACCAGTCTTCCAACTGCTCGTTTTAAAATTTGATTTCACGCTGTCTGTTGTCTTGTTTATGGACTGTGTTTGAATGTTTTGGAACTGGATTGACTAGAAGCGGTTGCCACCTTTGGCAGAGGCAGCTTTCAAACTAGGAATTTCCAAAATATTTCATATATATATATATATTGTAGGACTTTAATGTGAATAAGTCACTTTCAGTCTTTAGACTGCCAGTTTACAGGTAGGCTTTCTTGCGGCAGGTAGGCTTTCTTGCGGCAGGTAGGCTTTCTTGCGGCAGGTAGGCTTTCTTGCGGCAGGTAGACTTTCTTGCGGCAGGTAGGCTTTCTTGCGGCAGGTAGACTTTCTTGCGGCAGGTAGACTTTCTTGCGGCAGGTAGGCTTTCTTGCGGCAGGTAGACTTTCTTGCGGCAGGTAGACTTTCTTGCGGCAGGTAGGCTTTCTTGCGGCAGGTAGACTTTCTTGCGGCAGGTAGACTTTCTTGCGGCAGGTAGGCTTTCTTGCGGCAGGTAGGCTTTCTTGCGGCAGGTAGACTTTCTTGCGGCAGGTAGGCTTTCTTGCGGCAGGTAGACTTTCTTGCGGCAGGTAGGCTTTCTTGCGGCAGGTAGGCTTTCTTGCGGCAGGTAGGCTTTCTTGCGGCAGGTAGGCTTTCTTGCGGCAGGTAGGCTTTCTTGCGGCAGGTAGGCTTTCTTGCGGCAGGTAGGCTTTCTTGCGGCACTTTTGATTTTCCATTAAACGTGTTTGGATGTTTTGGAGCTGGTTTGACTGGAGACTGTTGCTGTCTTTGGCAAAGCAGCTTTTGGTCATGGTATTTACAAAACATTTCAACACACGATTACCTTTTTCCATACAGTAATGTACTCCAAATTACCGTATACATACTGTCGTCTTTTGGTACTGTGTACTAAATTTTCTATGGATTGTTCTATTTCATGCCCGTGTAAAACAGGCGACTTATGTATTGTCACACTTTCAAATGTAAATAAGTCATTCACAGTCTTCAGACTGTTGGTTTGAAGATCTTTTTTTATCCGCTCAGTTGTCTTTTTCCATTAATGGCTTTTGGATGTTTTGGAAGTGGTTTGAATGGATGCTGTGGTTTTCGCAGAGGCATCTTCCAGTGAAAGTATTTTCAGGATGTTCCAATATCATAATATTTTTTGCTGTGCTTATTATTTGTGGTTCTTTTTCATACATGTGTTGCAGAGCTGTGATTATTATGGTATTTGTTTAGCCGGAACTAACAATGTGAATTATTGTTTTGCCAGTCATGCCGGTAAATTGCCTGTTTGAATGCACGTTCGTTCGTAGAACTGGACATCATTTCGGTCAACTTGTCATTAATTAAGGAAGTTGGCAATAGTTAGTCGGACGACTCTAAAGACTTCAAACTCAGAGTTAAATACTGTGCATTTAGATATACATAAGAAAGAATTCACAAAAGGCTAAATAAAGGTTGTATCCATGAGCCGAGTTTCGTGTTCATCAAGGTGATTTTACCATGGTCGCCTTCACGTTCACCCATTAAACATTCAAATGAGCAAAGCCGTGAAATACTGACAAATCTCCCGCAAAAACACTAATATAATCAGTAGCTTGATCGAAACGGTTGAACGCGGCTTCAAACGCTTATGCTAACGTCGACGCAAAATCTTGGTGGAAACACGCCTTAAATTTACATAATGACATTTCCATGACAGGTTTTCCACTAGTGGAATTGTTTTATGTAATTTTCTTAATGAATGACAAATATTTGCATCAGTTAAAATGCGGGGTATTTCTCAACTGAGCAATAAAATTACGAAAATGACTTCAGAGAATATTAGAGAGAAATACGTAATGACTGACCGAGCCAGAGACAGACCTACAGACGCACCTAGAACACGGCAAACGACTCTGACTGAATGCGTGCCAGGTAGTGGCTGCCGGCTGGGTGACTGGCTGGGTATGTGGGTGATTAGCTGAGTGACTGACTAATTGATTGAATGATTAAGTAGTAAGTCAGAGTCACTGAGTTGGCGGATGTGTGAAGAGGTGGTGGCTGGGTGGGTGACTGACTGACTGATCGATTGATTGGTTAGGTGTGTGAATGGCGTTTGGCTGAATGAGTGTGTGAGTGGTATGGTGAATGACTGTGTCTGGGTGGATGGCTGTCTGTATATGTGTGTCTGAGTTAATGACTGCGTTTGAATGAGCGAGCATGTGCGCGTGCGTGCGTTTGTGCATAAATGTATGCATGTGCGTGCGTGCGTGCGTGCGTGCGCGCGCGCATGCGTGCCTGCGTGTGCCTGTGTGCGTGCGCGCGTGCGTGCGTGCGTGCGTGGTTGCGTGCATGCGTGCGTACGTGCATGCGTGCGTGCGTGCGTGTGTGCGTACGTGTGCGTGTGCGTGCGTGTGTGCGCTCGCGTGTGCGCTTGCGTATGGGCTTGCGTGTGTGTGTGTGTGTGTGCGCACGTGTGTGTATACGTGTGTGCGTGCGTGTGGCGCGCGTGCGTTTGCATGCGGTTGCTTTAGAAATTAGGTATTGAAACAAAATCGATTGAATGATTAAGTAGTAAGTCAGAGTCACTGAGCAGGTGGATGTGTGAAGAGGTGGTGACTGGGTGGTGAGTGACTGATTGGTTGATTAGGTGTGTGAATGGCTGCATGTGTGCGTGTGTGAGAGGATGACTGACTGAGAGAGGGGTTGTGTGAGGGGCTGTGTGTTTGGCTGAATGAGTGTGTGAGTGGTATGGTGAATGACTGTGTGTCTGGGTGGATGGCTGGTTAACGAGTTGGCGGATGTGTGAAGAGGTGGGTGGGTGGGTGGGTGGGTGGGTGGGTGGGTGGGTGGGTGACTGACTGACTGACTGACTGACTGACTGACTGACTGACTGACTGACTGACTGACTGACTGACTGATTGATTGATTGATTGATTGGTTAGGTGTGTGAATGGCGTTTGGCTGAATGAGTGTGTGAGTGGTATGGTGAATGGCTGTGTGTCTGGGTGGATGGCTGTCTGTATATGTGAGTGTCTGAGTTAATGACTGCGCTTGAATGAGTGTGCATGTGCGCGTGCGTGCGTTTGTGCGTAAATGTATGCATGTGTGCGCGTGCGTGCGCGCATGCGTACCTGCAGGTGCCAGTGTGTGCGTGCGTGCGTGCGTGCGTGCGTGCGTGCGTGCGTGCGTGCGTGCGTGCGTGTGAGTGCCGGCGTGCGAGCGTGCGTGAATGCGTATGTGCGCTCGCATGTGCGCTTGCGTGTGTATGTATGTATGTATGTGTGCACGCGTGCGTGCCTGCGTGCGGTATGCCTGCGTATGTGCGCGCGTGCGCGCGTGCGGCGTGCGTGTGCGCGCGTGTGCATGTGGTTGCTTTAGAACCTAAGGGCTAAGTTATTGAAACAAAATCGAAATTTTCATGGATTCTCACATGTCTCGTAAGATGAACGGATGGAGTGACTGACATACGGATTAACGGATGAGGTTTACCTATGTAACGGGCTAGGACATACGGGTAAAGAGAGATGCGCAAAATAGAATGCTTCTTCCAACACGCATAATCGACATAGCCTATCTCTGAAGCTTTATCAATAAGCTTCCGGTAGAATCTAAGCTATCGAAGAAAAACAAAAATATATCCGGATTTACACATGTCCAGCAAGATGAATGGACTGGCGGACAGACGAACAGGTAGACTGATAGAAGCAAAACATATGAGGCTTCGTCCAAGTTTCAGAATCAACATAGATCTAAAGTTGTATCAATAAGCTCCCAGCGGAAACAAAGTTAACAAAGAAAAAACCGAAATGTTCATACATTTGTCATGCAAGATGAACGGACGGACAGACGGGCGAACACATTGATGGATGGGGAATCCGAATCCTTTATCAAATAAATCAAATAAACCATATCTTGTCCACACTTCTAACCGTACAACATTTTATATTCTGTAACACCAATGCGAGTGAAAAGACTAATATTAAGGTATCAGAACTTCTCTGCCAGTACATCGACTCAACTAGTCGCTTTAAATGATCCTTCAGCTCTAACCTAATATCTAGTCTGATTACTAAGCACCATTAGTACACTGGCACTGCATGGACTGATCTTCGATATTTCTCCATGTATTACCCTCTCAATCTGGTTCGCTTCTATATTTTGGCTGGCTAGTGTGCTTAAGGATTAAGGGTCAAGGAGATTGACAAAGGCTCCTGCAGATGGTTTGGGAAGCGTCTATCTGCGGACGTGGAGGGCACAATTTGTTGAAGATTTTGCCACTGGACTGACTGCCCTGTTAAGCGAGTCGGCTACGCCAATGATAAATGGTTTCTTTTATAAATTGTCTGCTCTGGGCTGCTGTTGGACGTCTTCGATGAGAGGACCGAGATCTCCATGACCAATCTTGATCACTAAACAGTTAATAGTAAGGGGACTTCCTGATGACCCCTTGACTAGCGACAATCTTTTGTCAACCGTGATCACGTTCTATCAACAACCGGTGCATAAGCACCTCGGGGTGGCCACTGTGCCGTGTAATTGATGAATCCACTTTTGACTATACGTCCCACCCAATTATGGATAGGTTCCGTCCATGCTTTGCGAGTGTTGGGGGTCGATCTGTATGCTCTAAAACATGGATTCCCAGAATCCCAATTTTATGGCAATATAGATGACTATGGCAGCGACAACGACCAGTCAAGCTAGTTTCAAAATACTCAAACGAATATCTATTAAATAGCGTAGACATACGATTCGTACAGCTTGACGGACTATTCCTGGGATTTATGACGGAGTATATCCGTCAATTATGACTGTCACACCAAGCTATAGGCGACGTAGTTGATTATGGCTTTAGTAGATTCATCCAGTTTGAGATAACACGAGCTATTGACCAACACGAATACACAGGTACCTCTACTAAGCACGGCGACTGATTTATGATTTATGATTAGAAAGTAGTTCTTTCATCCCGACACACAAGATTTAGGGGTGCATACTCGCGGCGGAGGGCTTGGAGATGGAATTGTTAGAAGTGTATACATTTGGAGGCTTAAATTGTGGGCCTGGATGAAGTGAGTCGAGGTAGGTCTTGGGGTGTGTTGGTTTTGTTACGTATAGATTGATATCATTGTTTGTGCTCTGAAATTGAACTAGAGACACGAGTCACTAGTTGAATTAAGTAACTGAATATTATGATGGTTTGTTCGGGGACGAAATCATCCTGTGCTGAGCTCTGTTTCGTTTTCATTGCATTGGGGTACCCACTTCGGGCTTCCGCGGGTGCTCAGTTCGGATAGTTTTATTATCGGGCATTCAGCTGTGAATGTGCACTTTTATCAGACCCACTATTATGTATCATAAGTATAATTCACCTTTCCTGATCATCCACCCATCATATGACGTCATAATCAACTACGTGATGTGTAGAATGACATCATAATGAATGACGGCATGAATGACGTCGATAAGTACGTCACGTATAATAAATATAATGTCCCCAAGTAATTAAACATAGTATATTAACATGTATGTATTCATTCTTGTTACACCATGAGACACATACTTTTGAATATAATTGTATGGGAGACGCGGTTATAAGACCTGTCTTATCGCGATCCCTCTAAGACAAAAAAATAGATTTTGTTTAAACCAAATAAATACAGGTCTATGTCTATGTTAACCTGAGCGTTTTAGAAGAAAAGTGAAACAGTCTCTGCTTTAAAGTTGTTCTCTTTAAACTTTGTATGTAGTAAATTAATCACACTGGTACTAATAATATAAATAAACAATCAACATGACATATAACTGCCGACACTGCTGCTGCTACTGCTACTGCTACTGCTTCTGCTGCTGCTACTGCTACTGCTACTGCTGCTGCTGCTACTACTGCTATTGCTTCTGCTACTGCTTCTGCTACTGCTACTACTGCTGCTGCTACTGCTGCTGCTACTACTGCTGCTACGGCTACTGCTGCTGCTACTGCTTCTGCTTCTGCTACTGCTTCTGCTGCTGCTACTACTGCTGCTACGGCTACTGCTGCTGCTACTGCTGCCGACACTGCTACTGCTGCTGCTACTGCTACTGCTACTGCTGCTGCTACTGCTACTGCTGCTGCTACTGCTTCTGCTGCTGCTACTGCTTCTGCTACTGCTGCTGCTACTGCTTCTGCTACTGTTTCTGCTACTGCTTCTGCTGCTGCTACTGCTGCCGACACTGCTGCTGCTACTGCTTCTGCTTCTGCTACTGCTTCTGCTACTGCTACTACTGCTGCTGCTACTGCTGCTGCTACTGCTTCTGCTGATACTGCTTCTGCTACTGCGGCTGCTGATACTACTACTGGCACTGCTACTGCTGCTGCTACTACTACTACTACTACTACTACTACTACTACTACTACTACTACTACTACTACTACTACTACCACCACCACCACCACTACTACAACTACTACTACTACTACTACTACTACTACTACTACTACTACTACCTTTTTTCTTTTTTTTTTGAAAATCCGACGCTGACGCAGTCGGATACACTTCACGGAGGAACGCCTTTAAAAAGGCTTGCAAACCCCCATAGAAAATCAGTTGAAATAGCAGGCTTTATTAATAGAATAACAATACAACCCTAACATGTCAAAACAGTGCAAGCTAAAATACTCTATTATCATATACCACAACCGTGGCATAACTACATAGAAACCATAATTAATAAAGAGCTGATAACATAACATAATTCAACAAAGACATTGCTATTTGCACACCGTGTAGTAGTAGGCCCAACTGGCGAGCATAGCTAACCAACAAGTGGTAAAGCCACTCATCAATAATTAGCAGTAAGCCACTGCTAATCATTGATGCCATTGAGCCGATTCATGACCGGCAGGCTAAGTAGATCATATGTAGTTTAACGTAGCACACCGTATAGTAGTAGGGCCAAATGGCGAGTGCAGCTCGCCAACAAGTGGCGAGGTGACTCGTCAATAAGTAACAAAAAGTCACTCATTGACGCTGGTTAGCCGATTCTTAAATGCCCAACGGACGTAGCAGCCTTTATATAATATAATGCACAAAGCAAAAGTATACAAACTATGACTACTTAGATGGCGCTCTGGGTTCACATTCTAAATTTACTTCATTGTAAGTTTTTGCAAATTACCCTGGAACAAATACACCAACAGTAAATATTTACAACAGGAAGATAATTGTAAGATATCACACTCTGTTAACTTGAAAATCGGATCACCTCCAGAATATTGACATAATGCTCATTTCATATTTAAATATACTGATCCGAAGGTTAGGATATTCGTCAAGATTAGAGTCTCATAAGTCATTAAAATTTTTAAATAAAGGCAATTAGATTAAATTCAAATAGCATTTATCAATATACAGCAAGCAGCGAGTGTGCTAGCTTATACAAGTTCCGCTTCTGATATTTTTAGATATCCGTATTCAATTGATACTAGGACAGTTTTGCACCATACGTCTTTAAATCTACTTTCTCTCCCATGTTATACTAGCCTGTAAAATTCACAATGAATGCAGTTTATCAACAATGATCGAAATACAGCTTGTATGGCTCTCTGATGGTTGTTGCCGGTTTTATCTCTGGCCTCTGAACACCGATGCTTCCAGATGGCCCACACTCCTACAGATAACAGGGTTATTAACAATTCTTTCTCCTTGCTATTAATGATTCGTCCGATAGTTGAGCAATCTTTGAACAAAATTGTTTCAGCCACTAAATTCACATATTTGGTTCCAAATTTAGCAAGGAGCATATTGATATATACCCAAAAGCATGTAGTTATGCGACACTGAGTAAATAGATGGTCTATCGTTTCCTCCTCAGTATTACATAATAAGCACCGGTCTGTACTTGTTATTTTACACATATAAGTAAGATGGCCGACCCATAGCCTTCGATGGAGTAATCGCCATGCCAGGTCCCGTGCATTTCCTGGTAGACAAGGTAGACGTATTGCTTTCCAGGCATTTTTCCAGTTCTTTAGCGTGCATCCTAAATTGTTCCAATGTCTAACCACAATAGGAGTCTATCCCCGACTTTGCATTAGAATTATATACCAGTCTCTAGATGCTATGTTGTATTTTATATGTTCTGACATAAATACTAATGTTGGTTGCAACATATCAATATTGCCACGTGCTTTCGGCAATTTGAACCATACAGCAGGTATTGCATTCTTTATTTTAACAAATAAGCGCTGAGCATCAATTGATGTCATTCTTGCTACATCTTGCATCGCAATCCATTTGCGAGATTTCGGATTTACCAAGTCACGTAAATAATGAATACCATTTTTGGCCATAGAGGGCAAATATAATACATCATCATTATCACGAATCAACTCGTTGCCCCAAAGACGTTGCGCTAAGGCATCTTCCTAACAATTGGGTTGTGGCATTGATCGTGTAAATATTTTTAAGGCTTCGAGCTGTTCTTTATATACATTTGGAATCTTTTGATGATTAGGTGGCAGTTTCTTGCACATAAATAAACATTCTACTGGAAATGGGTCAACGTACCTTTGGAGAAGTGCCCTTGAAACACCAAGATGTGTTTGAAGTCAGTAACTTATTCAAGAATTTCAATTTTAAAGAAGCACAATTTGCTGAAACATTAACCAAATCCAGGCCTCCGGCATGTTTTTCATTAGTGAGGATTGGCTGTGATACTAAATGGGCTTTGTCCTCCCATAAGAAGGACAAAAGTAACGTGTTGATCTTTGACTCTACTGATTTGGGCATATGAACTACAGAAGCGGTATACCATAGTCCAGATAAAATTAAATTATTAAGGACAAATGTCCTGCCAAGGACAGTTAGGCGACGTAGTTTCCAATTTAGTAATGCACACTTTAGCTTGGGTATCCTTTCTTCCCAGCTTAGTAATACATTTTGTTCTCTACTAAAGTAAATACCCAAAATTTTTATGACATCATTTGAGCAGTTAATATCCTTCACATTATCAGTTCTGCCCTTCCAATCGCCCAAAAATACTCCCTTAGATTTATCTTTATTGACTTTAAGCCCTGATGCCTTTTGAAAATCTGTTAATACTCCATTTAAAATTCTAAAATCCGAATTTTTACCCGCAAACATAGTCGTATCATCCGCATATTGAGAAACATTTAGTGGCCTTTCTACGCCACGTATACATATTCATTGAAAGACTCTCCACTAGGCAATCTAAATGACCCAAACGAATATCTGCCCTTGTCACAGAGGGAAAGGGTTAATGGTAGCAAATCTGGTCCACGGACTGGCGCTTCTCAGAAATCTCCTCAGAGCAGTCAACCATCGGGTCTCAAGACCCCATCACCAACAGGGAAACTGCCACAGCCCAGCTTCTCTCCAACTCCAGGTCCAAGTAATGCACAGGAGGTGCGTCCTATTAAATTTGTAAATAGACCCAAACAACCTACTATGTTGGAGAGAAATTTTTTTTGGAAATTTCGTCATGCAATCGAAAACAAAATTGACTGGCGACTACCTGTTCTCACGAACAAAGTACTCATCTTTGGAGCTTCGAACCAGAGTCGCATTAATGTTGAGCCCCACCCTGAAACGCAAGTTGCCTGCTACCCAGGAGCTAAATTGTGTCATGCTAGAGGAATAGTTCAAAAGTACACTGGATCATTTAAACCAGAGAAAATAGTGATTAACATTGGTATTAATGATATGAATGAACCCATCTCTAGTTCAAAACATAGATTAATGCTGCTTTTCAGTGCGATTAAGTCCAAATTCCCAAAGACTGCGATTTACTTCGCAAATGTTAACTATTCAAGACGGTTGACAGCTCAGCAGAAGTTGGCGATTCAGTCCCTCAATTCGACGGCTGAATCATCAAAATCTGTGACTGTCATTCCTGCACTCAGACTTTCCGAATTTAATGTTGTTACGGATAACATTCATTGGACTGAAAAGACAGCTAACTCTATGTATTCTGCCT
The DNA here is from genome assembly GCA_034401795.1 of Chaetoderma sp. LZ-2023a. NCBI lineage: Eukaryota > Metazoa > Mollusca > Caudofoveata > Chaetodermatida > Chaetodermatidae > Chaetoderma > Chaetoderma sp. LZ-2023a. The sequence goes on along the minus strand of CM067362.1, from coordinate 102,064,260 downwards.
GGCTTAAATTCCTAAGTTTAAACTAGACAGTGGCAAAGGTAACATCCGCCCGGAAACAGGACTCGGCAGTAATATTGTCAATCTAACTGGCTCCCCATTAGGTGAAGCAGAGCAGTCACTGCTCAATTTTGGTCTTACATTTGTCCCAACGCCAAAACCTAAAACAGGTTTGGATGCTCTTTTAGATAATGGCTGTATGGAAACATCTGAATTTAGTCACCGTATTAAGTTAGCAGACTTCTTTCGTAACTCTAATAGTAACATTCCAGCATTCATTGAAAAAACTGGCTGGGCACCAAACGTAAAACACTTGGACCCAGCGATCGGTGAATGCATAGAACTCTTTTCAGAACGTGTTAAAAATTCTGCATTCCCTAATGATCAACCAAATTTACCCTATGAGGAACGCCAGGCCTTAATTGAATTGTCTAAAAACAGCGAAATTGTCATCAGACCTGCAGATAAAAGGTCGGCGACTGCAATAGTGCTTAAAGGTAACTATAAACGTGAAGCACAACGACAACTTAGTAACCCAAAGCATTACCAGAAACTAAGCAAACCACTTTGGCAAAATAATTGCAGCAAATTTAATGAGATTCTTAAAAAATTGCTCGATAGCAAGAAGATCACCGAAAAGCAACATAAGTATCTCTTTGCTAAGCTTGAGTCAAAACCACGGACTTTCTATCATTTGCCAAAAATTCATAAACCCATAGATTCGTGGTTGGACCCAATGTCACCACCCGGGCGACCTATAATCTCTGATTGTGGCTCAGAATCCTACAGAATCAGTGAATACATCGATTACCATCTACAGCCAATAGCAAATAGACACCCCAGCTTCTTGAAAAACACAGAAGACTTCTTATCCCAGGTCTCTGAGACCTGGATACCTCCAAATTCATTCCTGGTCACGCTTGACATCGATGCTATGTATACAAACATTGACATCGAGAAGGGTATAAATTCTATCCGTAAAGCATTCGTGAACTACCCAGACACCAACAGGCCAGACAGAGAAGTAATAGCTCTATTAGAGCTGAGTCTGAAAGGCAATGATTTTGAATTCGATGGCGAAATTTACCAACAAATTTGCGGCTGCGCGATGGGCAAGCGCTTTAGCCCATGTTTTGCCAATATTTACGTAGCAGAGTGGGAGGAGGAAGCGTTAGAAAAGTGTCCAAAACAGCCCCTCATTTATCGCAGGTACCTTGATGACATTTTCATGATTTGGCAACACACAAAGGCAGAATTCGATGAATTCTTCGAAATTCTATACAATCACGATCCGAATATCAAATTAAAAGCAACCATTGACGAGATGTCTGTAGATTTCCTGGATGTAACTGTATATACAGGTCTAAAGTATGAAACAACTGGCTACTTAGACTACAAAGTGTATTTCAAACCAACTGATTCGCATCAGCTATTGCACAAAAAATCTTTCCATCCACCGCATACTTTTAAAGGAATAGTAAAATCACAAATAATCCGTTTTCACAGGAATTCGAGTGATAGGAAAAACTTTGAAGAAGCGTGCTCTACCCTATTCAAAGCCCTCAAACCACGAGGTTACTCCTCACGATTCTTGCGAAAAATCAAATCTGAAACATTGGACGGCTTGGAAACCATTCCAGATAATGCCTCAAATCGTCGGCCTACCAAAATCTCTCACAATCGTCCGATTATAGGTGTAGGCGAATCTCGCAAATGCGGAAAGAAAAGGTGCAAGTTAGATGAATTTCTCCCAAACCAGAATACTTTCACGAGCTTTCAGAACAAAAGCAAGTTCCAACTTCAGTCTAATCTAGATTGTGACTCTGAAAATGTTTTTTATCTAATTGCATGCAAATTGTGCCAAAAACAGTATGTCGGCGAAACCAAATGTCCATTAAGATGGCGGGCCACTCGACACCTCTCAGATATTAGGCTAGAGGAAGACACACATGTTTCCGAACATTTTAATCTTCCTGACCATTTAGTCCCTCGTGACTTTGAAATTACGCCGATTGAACAGCCACCCTTTTCAGATACGGCAGAAGAAACTGATAAACAAAGAAAACTTCGAGAATCATTTTGGATTAAAGAACTCGAAACACAGTGGCCAAGGGGAATAGACTCGGACCCAGGCTTATCTGATCAACGTGACAAAATTCCATTCATTCTGACCTATAATCGGAAAAACGTTGAAATTTCCAAAATCTTGAAAGATGAGTATCAAAACCTACATGAGAAACTGAAACAACCCTTTAACAAGCGTCCAGTAATTGCGTTAAAGAAAAATCCGAATCTACGTGACATCTTGGTAAAAGCAAAACTCAAATAGCTATCCAGAATATCCATCTCAATCATTCAACATTAACCCTTGCATGATGGTCAGCCAAAAACGGTCAATTTAGTGATCTTGGGCAATGTCCATTTGCCGGCGGGGATTGGAGTATTTTTGAAAATTTACCACTGTAATGACTGGCTCGGGAACCGAGACAGTCGTTCCAGTGGCATATTCTCGGGAATGACCTTGTCTGTGCCTCCAAATGTACATTAAATAAGTAAGCGCATATTTGGATTCTACTGAACAAATTGAACCAGTAAAGGGTTAACATTAATGCCATTTGGCTTTCCTCAAACAAAATGACAAATCTCAGGCAGTAAGATAAACCAAATTATCTATTATTGAAGATTCTGAGCCAGCGCGTCGACAATATTGACTACTACTGCTACTACTACTACTACTACTACTACTACTACTACTACTACTACTACTACTACTACTACTGCTACTACTACTACTACTACTACTACTACTGCTACTGCTACTACTGGGATACACTTCACGGAGGAACTCCTTTAAAAAAGGCTTGCAAACCCCCATAAAAATCGGGTGAAATAGCAGGCTTTATTAATAGTATATGAATAACAATACAAACATAACATATTAAAACAGCGCAAGCTAAAATACTCTATTACCACACCCATGTCATAACTACATAGAAAACATAATTACTAAAGAGCTGAAAACATATTATAATTCAACAAAACCATTACTATGTGCACACCGTGTAGTATTAGGCCCAAATGGCGAGCACTTTACCCAATAAGTGGTAAAGCGACTCATCAATAATTAGCAGTAAGTTACTGCTACTCATTGACGCCATTGAGCCATTTCATGACGTGCAGGCTAAGTAGATCATATGTAGTTTAATGCAGCACACCGTATACTATTAGACCCAAATGGCGAGTGTAGCTCGCCAACAAGTGGCGAGGTGACTCCTCAATAAGTAACACAAGGTCACTCATTGACGCCCGTTGGCCGATTCTTAAATACCGAGCAGGCGTAGTAGCCTTTATGTCGTAAAATGCACAAAGCAAAAGTATACAAACTATGACTACAGAGATGGCGCTCTGGGTTCACATTCTAAATTTAGTTCATTGTAAGTTTTTGCAAATTACCCTGGAACAAATACACCTACAGTAAACATTTACAACAGAATGCTAATTGTATATATGTAAGATGTCATACTCTGTTAACCTAATGAATTCGAAAGTCGGATCACCTCCAGAATATTGACGCAATGCTCATTTGATATTTAAATATACCGATTCCCAAAGTTAGGTTATTCGTCAAAATTATCATCTCCTAAGACATTAAAATTTTAAAATAAAGTCAATTAAATAAAATAAAATACCATATATCAATATACAACAACCAGCAAGTGTGCTAGCTTGTACAAGTTCTGCTTCTGCTATTTTTAGATATCCGTGTTCAATTGATACTAGGCCAGTTTTGCAGCATACATCTTTAAATCTACTTTCTTTTCCATGTTCCACTAGCCTGTAAAATTCACAATGAAGGCAGTATATCAACAATGATCGAAATATAGCTTGTATGGCTCTTTGGTGGTTGTTTCCTGTTTTATCTCTGGCCTCTGAACACCGATGCTTCAAATGGCCCACACTCCTACAAATAACAGGGTTACTAACAATTCTTTCTCTTTGCTATTAATGATTCGTCCGATAGTTGAGCAATCTTTGAACATAATTGTTTCAGCCATTAATTTCACATATTTGATTCCAAATTTAGCAAGGAGCATATTGATATATACCCAAAAGCATGTAGCTATACAACACTGTGTAAACAGATGGTCTATTGTTTCCTCCTCAGTATTACATAATAAACACCGGTCTGTACTTGTTATTTTGCACATATAAGTCAGATGGCCGACCCATAGCCTTCGATGGAGTAATTGCCATGCCAGGTCCCGTGCGTTTGCTGGTAGACAAGGTAGATGTATTGTTTTCCACGCATTTTTCCAGTTCTTTGGCGTGCATCCTGAAGTGTTCCAATGCCTAACTGCAATAGGAGTCTGTCTCCGACTTTGCATTAGCATTCCATACCAGGCTCTAGATGCCATGTTGTATTTTATATGCCCTGACTTGAATACTAATGTTAGTTGCAACATATCTCTGTTGCCACGTGCTTTCGGAAATTTGAACCATTCACCAGGTATTGCATTCTTTATTCTAAGAAATAAGCGTTGGGCATCAATATGCCTCATTTATGTTGCTCTTGCTACATCCTGCATCGCTATCCATTGGCGAGATTTTGGATTAACTAAATCACGTAAATATTGAATGCCATTTTTGGCCCTAGAGGGCAAATATAATACAGCTTCATTATCACGACTCAACTCGTTGCCCCAAAGACGTTGCCCTAAGGCATTTTCCCAACAACTTGGTTGTGGCATTGATCGTGTAAATATCTTTAAAGCGTCGAGCTGTTTTTATACGTTTGGTATCTTCTGATGGTTAGGTGGCAGTTTATTGCACAAAAATAAACATTCTACTGGAAATGGATCTACGTACCTTTGTGGAGGTGCCCTTGCAACACTTGACCAAGATTAGGTTGAAGTGAGTAACTTATTCAAGAATTTCAGTTTTAGAGAAGCGCACTTTGCTAAAACATTAACCAAATCCAGGCCTCCATCATGCTTTTCATTGGTGGGGATTGACCGCGATACTAAATGGGCTTTGTCCTCCCATAAGAACGACAAAAGTAATGTGTTGATCTTTTGACTCTACTGATTTGGGCATATGAACTACAGAAGCGGTATACCACAGTCCAGATAAAATTAAATTATTAAGGACAAATGTCCTGCCAAATACAGTTAGGCGACGTCGTTTCCAATTTACTAATGCACACTTTAGCTTGGATGGCCTTTCTTCCCAGTTTATTATTACATCCTGTTTTCTACTAAAGTAAATACCCAAAATCTTTTTGACATCATCTGACCAGTTAATATCCATACCATTGTCAGTTATGTCCTTCCAAGCGTCCAAAATAATCCCTTAGATTTGTCTCTATTGACCTTAAGCCCTGATGCCTTTTGAAAATCTGACAATACTCCATTTAAAATTCTAAAATCTGAATTTTTACCCGCAAACACAGTCGTATCATCTGCATATTGAGAAACCTTTAGTGGCCTTTCTACGCCACGTATACATATTCCTTGAAAATCATTACGTTGCCTCTATGTGGCCCCCAGTGATTCCATAGCTATGACGAATAGAAGCGGAGACAATGAGCAACCATGTCTGACACCTCGTTCCAACACTACAGGTTCAGATAGATGATTATTTACTAAGTAGCAACTTGTTATATCAGTATATAAAATATTGACCAATTTAATAAATCTGGAACCAAAGCCAATATGGTCTAAAGACTTAAACAAGAAATCCCATTCAAGTCTGCCAAACGCCTTCTCGTTATCAAGTGCTAGAATTGCTGCTGGGATGCAATCCTGTTCAATTAATAGAATAAGGTCTCGTATAAGCAATGTGTTGTTTAATATCGTTCTTTCTGGTACAGAGCAAGTTTGATCCTCATCAATTACTTGGCCTAGGACTGCGCCAAGTTTTAATGTTAGTGCCCGAGTAATAATCTTATAGTCTACGCAGAGTAGAGAGATTGGTCTATAATTCTGTATTTTATTTCTGTCACCCCTCTTGTATATAAGTCGAACATATGCTTGGGCCTTCGATGGAGGGAGATGCCCTTGCTTAAAAATGCGAGCTGCTATTTCTTCTAATACTGGACCAAATATGTGCCAGATACCTTTGAGGGACTTTGTCAAATCATCAATTGTTAGTGATTGGTCACAACTTTCGCGACATGCATCTGGAAGTCTTTTCGTTATATTAGCTAAAATATCTCTAGTTGCAGCTTGATCACTTCCTTCAGATTTATACAATGATTTGTAAAATTTTGATACTGTTTCCATCATATCTGCATTTGAGGACACTGATACACCATCATTAGTCTTCAGTGAGCGCATTAATTTCTCTATACCACTTGCTTTTTCCAAGTTACAAAAGTAACGTGTAGGCTTTTCACCCTCGGTGTGCATTTGTGCTCCTGACCTTATTTTGGCCCGATCAAAAACATATTGCTCTATTTCATTTAGTCTACCTTTTAATTTAACTAATAGTTCGTAATAATTATATTCTCCATCACTAATTTTCTTATTAATTTTACACACCGACCTCTGAAGCGCCTTTTCACGCTTTCCTGATGGAATACTGCCTTGAAATATGTTTCAGGTCGGATTTAACACCCTCCCACTAGTCTGTTATACATTCATACAAACTTCTCTTTTCATCCCAATGCCTCCAACAACTTTCTACACATTTGCGATAGCAACTATCTCGTAACAACGCTACGTTGAGTTTCCAAAATCCATCTCCTCGTTTGATCCAGTCAGCATTGTCTAATATGATGGAAAACATATTGTGATCAGAGAAAGTAACTGGTTTTATGTTAGTTTTACACATGTAACCTTTCAATGAGCGTTTTACATAGATCCTGTCCAATCTGGATGCTTTCTTTCCACCAGTTGAAAACCAAGTAAAGTCCCTGCCCTCTGGATTTTCAATCCGACAAGTGTCTAACAATCTTTTATATTCACAAATGTGTTTCAAAATATTATGTGATGTGTCATTAAAATTAGACCTAGCGTTTCTGACTTTAACTTCATCTAATATGCAATTAAAGTCACCGCCCATAATTAGGTTTTCAGGCGTTCTGTCTCGAATTATTGTGGAAACATCATTTAGAAATTCACTACGCAATTGATGAGAAGTTGGCGCATAAAGGCACATCAAATTTAAACTTGTGCTTTTTACATCAATTGATACACAAATCCATCGTCCATTTGTATCTGATGACGACGATATAACATAAACATAGTTGAGACAGTGGGGCAGGATAAGAATGGCCACTCCCGCACTATTATCTTGTGATAAAGAATAAAAAATCTGCCCTTTTGAAATATCTTTGAGAGATTCATACATCAGGCTTTTTAATTTTGGTCTCTTGTAGAAAAGGAATATCAACTCTCTCATTTGCTAATCCTTCAAGTACGTGGTGCTGCCTAAATTCGGTATTTAATCCTCTGCAATTGATGGTGCAGATAATCATAATTTGTAAAATCATGTTTACAACCCCCATCATTAGATTAACTTGATTTGGTTTTTTAGCTCGTTTCTTAGACTACTTACCTACTTTTCCTGTGAATTCAATGTTTCCTAGTTCTACCACAGACAACTATTCATATTTGGAAATATCAGAATCATGGCGCAGTAGACGATATTTCACGCCTCTCGCCGTTACATATGGCACTAACACTTCACCCCCTTCTGATCGGTACATTACCGTTTCATCTTTCACCTGTGAACTCTGTGTTTGAATGGACACATCTGATCCTGCAACTGACATTGTATCATCATCCATATCATTTACTTCAATCTCAGATTTTGAGCTATTGTCTTCTTTATGACGCTTATTGCTACTTAAGTTACATTTGGCAGGAGCATCATTTACCATATCTTCAAGATGACTTAAATCAAGTGGCCTTAGCGGAAAATCGAATGAACTTTCCGTCTTCTGAATCCTAAGCTTATCCTGTCCTAATTTTAATTCATCTTCTAAGGAATTGTAAACTGGCTCATCTGTAAGATCATCATTTTTCTGCGTTTCTTTTACAGCCACGTTTGGCTTCACTGCATTTTGATTATTTTCTTGACTTAAGGTTATACCCTCCTCTAACACTTAAATTTCATCAACTGCACTTACTTTAACAATATTTGATGATTTGTTTGTGTCATTTACAGTGGCATGAACCACAACAACAGCTTGTGTAGCGATTGCTTCAGAAGCATTTGACTCAGTTGCATCCTTTAATGGGCGATTATCTCCTGATACTGAGGGCTTGTTTTGATTTTTTGGACAGCGCCATTTAAAATGGTCAACTGAACCACAGAGCAAACATTTGTTTCGATTGGGACAATCTGTTGCCAAATGGTCAGTATTTAGGCAAATCCGGCATTCTTTAATTTGCCCTCTGTACCACAAGGGCAGGACAAAGCTGCCATCAAGCGTCAATCTACTTGGTAAAGGGCTATCCACTTTCTCAAACCAGATGCGTCTTACACCATTTTCTAGCATTCTGTCAAAGAGATACGTTTCCCGTTCAATCTTTTGCACTTTGCCATACTTCTTGAGTTCATTCATGATTCTGTCATCTGGAATTTCTAGTGGAAATTTCATCTTCACTAGCAACCTATCTGACTCGATTTCCTCTACGTTACAAACTTCGCCTTTTACAATAAGAACATCTTCTAGAAGTTTTTCATTGACCCCCTGATTTGACACTGTTACATTCCATACAGTTTTAGTAACATTGATACGCCCCTGCAAAGCAGCAGGTCCCGCGCCAACGACATCCTTTAACCCATGACATACGTGGATAGCCGTGACACCCCACCCCTTAGTTGTTATTTTAAGGCTTAGGGTACGCTTATAGGTTGCCATGGTGTTTTATAAAAAGAGGAAACCCATACTACTACAATATATAATACAAATATATATAACACCAAGACGCCGGTGAAAGAGCTAAGCACTAAATAAATCGTGTCCCCTTTTGAAACCCTGACGTCTACCAACAAATATACGAATGGCGAGTACAGTCGTATATTTGTTAGTTTGAACCACTTATTAAGTGGTTCACTAACACCTAATCTATTAAAGTGGTTTCCTAATGCATACTAACATATTACAGTTATATATTTGTTAGTCTGTTCGAGTTGACGGGGACAGCCAACTGACTATAAAGATTTATATAATCAAAGTACTAGGCTTGCACTTACAAATGACAAAGGAATTAAATCTACTCACTCAAGGGATCTTGCCAAATATAATGAGCTAGATAACAAACTATAGAAATAGCATACTGGCGCGGGGAGAAATGTATTGCATTGACCACAGTAAGAGGTGCCCTATTAAATGGCGGAAACCGCCAGCTAAGAGGAGTGCCTTAAGAAAATGGAGACACAAAATCCGCTCCAACCAAGACAGGAATTTACAAATTAAACATAGCTTGAAAGGAAATACTAATACGAAATATATGTACAAAATTTATCTACAAAATCGTGCTAGAACCCAGCAAATTCGGACAGCAATTGCAGAGCTAAATAAACGCATGCGTTCACTTCGACTACTACTACTACTACTACTACTACTACTACTACTACTACTACTACTACTACTGCTACTGCTGCTGCTACTGCTACTGCTACTGCTACTGCTACTGCTACCGCTACTACTACTACTACTACTACTACTACAACCACTACTACTACTACTACTACTACTACTACTACTACTACTACTACCACTACTACTACTACTACCGCTACTGCTACTGCTACTGCTACTGCTACTACTACTACTACTACTACTACTGCCACAGTAGTAGGGTCGCGATTAAAATGATATCCCCTCCCTCAACTGGCCGCCGTTCGGCGATCCGTGGCCCCCACCGCCCTCTCAATTCCTGGGGATAGGGTTGTTGAGACATGTGGTTGGTGTATGCCTCTAGATGGAGGCCTCCCCAGGGTTGTTGAGACATGTGGTTGGTGTATGCCTCTAGGTTGAGTCCCCTAGGGATTGAGAGGGCTTTGGGGGCCACCACGGATTGCCGAACGGCTGCCAGTTGAGGGAGCTAGTATCATTTTAATCCCGACCCTACTACTAGGCAAAATGATACCATCGCCCTCACTTGGCAGCCGTTCGGCGATCCGTGGCCCGCACTGCCCTCTCAAGCCCTGGGCATAGGAACTTGAGACATGTGATCGTGGTTGGTGTAGGACTCTAGATGGAGATGGGACTGTGTAGGCTCATACAAACACGTAGTCTCTGCCAGAGTCGCATCGGCATGATGGGACCACCCATAGTGTCTTCCATCTACCTTGACAACGCTCACCTGGTAGGATGCTAAAGTGATTAGCATTTGCACCACGGCAGACTCTGGCATGTTCACATGTTACGCAGAGAATCTGGTGCTGAGCAGGTGTCTCCAGCAGACAACCACGTCCTACCCTCTCCACTCCATAGAAGTGGCAGACAGACTCGATTTCTACACGTGGGTGAAAGCGGTCGTAAATGTTTCTCCACAAGGGGTCGACCCAAGGATTGTACTGGGGGTCATCCCGGAAGTGGGCCCACTTAACGTCCAATATCATGGCAGTCTCAGTGCTCTGTGCCACTGCTGTAGACGCAAGCACGAGCAGTATGATGAGAATCATGGCTATATATGAAGAGTTAAACTGAACAGAGTGAACGCCTAGCGAAATATCTGTGCCAGATCGAGCCCTGTTCCACCCGGATCGATGGTGATCTTCATCCCCTCGGGGTACAGAGGCTAGCTGCTTCACTCTGCCGCCAGCTAAGAAACGTAGCTCTAGGACCATATGAGTCGTTTGCAGGCTAATGAGTCTGACTCGCTGAAGCAGTTTAACAGCACCATTGGCTTTGGAGATATGTGACACACCATCTACCCATAGGATGCCCTCATGGACGTTAACAGCTTCTTCTGGTCCATCGAATGGACGATGCATCAGGAGCTTTCCACCTGTAACCCCGATCCGGTGACCCACCCTCGTCAGGGTGACACCTTCACCTATGTAGGTGAGAAAGGATGATCCCCGATTGTAGAGCTTTCTAACTGTCCCATACCTTTTCACAACAGTGGAGAGGGGAGTAACCTCTATGTCAATGACTGTGGGAGGCCTATATAGTGGCAACCATAATGGCCAGTCACCCCAGGTCCAGCGCGGTACCACACTTCATCCTTCTCAAACATGAACTGCAGGTTTTTCGCCAGGGGCACCGCTTGAATAGGGCTTGAGCAGATGAAAGCTGAGGCCGTTATTTAGTGTGTTAATGTCTGCCACCTCTGTATCCGAGAGCTCAATCAACGGCTCGAGGATGTGCTTCCTCTTCGGGAAATCGTACCGAAACACGATCTTGTGGCCATCTATGTTGCGACCCAGGCACTCCTTTGACACATCCTTGAGGTCTGTGAGCAGCTCCACCCCATCACCACCAATGGGGTGTAGGGAGAATACCTTTGAGTTTGCTTCATACTGTAGGGCGAATGACTTGCCATCGCTCTCTTCTACCTTGGCAGCATCAACTGCGTACACATCTGCGAGGTCAGCAAGACCAGTCGAGTGAGAAAATATGGGTTCCATAGCACGCTATAGGAAGGGTTTAAACAGGAGATATAACCATGCCGATTGTCCGACTGCTGCTCTCCAGTGGTGAGAACATAATCTCACCCTCTCTAGAGGGGAGACAGGTGGTACAGTACCATGTAGAATGTGTCCTCTTCGAGGTGCCCCAGCGGGGCACAACATACATACACGCCGATGTGCTACATCAACCTCCAGGCAGTGCACACAGCAGCTCACTGGTAGAAGTCGGCCAGGACGTGATAGAGTATCTCCCACGTTCCACCAGCAACCTATGGAAAGCTATCAGTCCTAGCCTGTTCATACCTGTAAATCACCTGTTTGACAGCCCTCCATTAACATATATGCCAGCACGGATGGGATATCGGACAGCCATTTAGAGTTTACACTCTTATTACGCATTGACCTGATGACAACATGATATCGCAACAGGAATATCTGACCTTTGCCGAGATGATGAACCCGATAGAGGGTTGCCCCTTCATGACCCCTGCACAGAGGACCACATTAAATGAACAGATGCTCGCACTGCAACAAGAAGGAGAGCGACTACAGCGGGAGAGCTGGTATCAACAGAACGTGAGCATTGCAGGGAGACAGTGAAGGTTGCCGATACTGGCAGGCCCTCCTGGAGGAGAGTAAGTGGGATGCAGGAGTCTTGACAGACGACGATGAGCCAGATGTCTTCACATACGACGATGTCACAGACGAGGATGAGCCAGATGTCATACAGTGGGAAGAGGAGATTGCACAGAAGTGTAAGACCAAGAAAGCCATCCAGCGGCGGACCTACTGTCTTGGTCATAAGGTGAAGTTCCAGATGTCACGTCTCAGAAAGCTCCTGGACATGTTTAAGATGTCTCAATAGAGAGGAATATTCCTGAGTACCAACCCGGACACCTGGCAGATGCAGACTGGGGAAGATCTTATTAGCTCTCCCGACAGGGGACACAGACATTTAACCACGTTTTATACTCAGTGCTTAAACAATGACGTCAATGGTACAGATCGTGAAGCAACTGCCCGAGAGCCAGGCGAGTCTTCAGAAGGTGAAGAACCTGCTGCGAGCCAAGACACAGAAGTTACTGACCAAGCAAAACCTCTGGCAGTCCATGTCCCCAGTAACGTGGTGGCGAATGTGGCCGTGGTGAAGATGACAGGTGGAAATGAATTTCTTCCTGCCGCCACTGTGGCTGTCCTCGCTACAGTGTTGAGTGGGGTGGCTGGGCACTGTCTCGGAATAACTCACGCCATCCCAAAGCTCGCCCTCAGTGGTGCCTCCTACACTGTTGCCGCAAAGATCATGGGTGAACAGGTTATGCTAATGGAGGCCGCGGTTCTAGGGCTAGCAACGAGTGCCTACGTTTAAAACCTCTGAATAGTGAAAGATGGATCACGAGACCCCTGCCGCATATGAGGCATGGCGTGCCGGAGGGTATTGTGTAGCCCATAGTCGAGCATGCAGACTGAGGATTGCCAATGCCCGGGAATGGTGGGCCGCCCACAAGGCATGCCCCTGCAGAGAGGGCCAGTACCTTGAGCACTGCTACCTATTCCTTTGGCCGACTGCGTGGTCCTCCTATGCCCAACTATTTCACTGGGGGTATGACTAGTAGGTTTAAGCCGTCTGTATATAGCACTATGACTCTGTCACGCACACACCTAGAAAGCAAAGAGCTAGGCGATCTTGCTCACTTAGGCGAGGCACGCCTCGGTTCAGAGGACACTGTTGCCCCTATCTCTTTCCTAGACCTCGATGAGAAGGGAGACCTGCAGGAGATCCGAAGTACCATCCCAGCCTGAGATCTAATCCGGAACACTGATACGGTAGAACAATTGGCCATTAACAAGGCCAAGACTGTATACAAGGGGATGGGCATCAAGGAGAGGGCGACGATGTGACGTATGCTCAGAGTCGATGAGGCTGCAGCCATCAAGGTTATGGCTGAGTCCTTTACACAGGACCTGGTTAAGGATCTCCTGAAACCACGGAGCTCATTCCAACAGGATGGAGAGAATCTCAAGGTAAGCACCATCAGGCTGAGCCATATCACTGTTGATGGCGCAGCGGGTGCTACCGACAGCCTCCAGCTACCAGAGGTGAAGAAGTCAGGGTTCTTTGGTTTGCCGTTTAAGACCACATGATAGTCATGGCTTCCCGTGCAGGTATCATACAGATACTGGATGCACTAGACACTGTGGGTGCTGACACAGGCCCTCTATGCTATCTGCACAGCTGCTGTTGGGATTTAATGCTTGACGCCTCCATCACATCCTTCGTATCCACCGGAGGTGCAGGATTTCCCGCTCTGCAGGTGAAAGAGCGGGTGCAGGAAGTACTGCCGTTTAGTCTCCCAGATATAGACGTAGCTACCGCCGACAAAATGTTAACCATCCTCCGCACACATGTCTGTACCATTCGACAGTAGGCCGGCTGATGCTGGCCAGGTGATGCTGATCATTGCCCCGTCAGGACATGGGAAAAATATCTTGTTGCGGGCTCTCCTGGCCGAACATCTACACTCTCAATACATCCTTCTGGTGTCTGACTCAGCCGCTGAGGCGTTTGATAGTAATGATCAATGGTACAATGGCCCAATCACAAAGACGCAGAACCTGCAAGCACTGATTGAGAAGCTGCTGGCAGCCCGACTGACAGAACCACTTGTTCTAGTTATCGATGACCCTGCAATGGACCAGAAGACAGTCACCTACCTCAGCAACATCACCAGGTACATCTGGTACACAAAGATAACTGTCTTCATCCTCTTTCAGAAGCACACCCGCGAGATCTCACAAGACATCTGACACAATGCCCGGTTGCTATACTTCAGCTCCAAGTGTGGACGTGCCCTGCGCGACACCATATACGACAGCCTAACCCTCAAGGAGACCAAAGGGGACTTTATCGCAGGTGTACAGAGGCAGCTGAACTGTACTGCTTCATCTTCAGCAACAAGGAGACAGGTGAGTTGTCACACTTCAAGCCATCTCTGGAAAAGGTGCAGACCTTCACCTACAAGCTGAATCCAGCCAGGAAACTAGCCTGCTCTATGCTTCATCGCTGACAGACTGTCGTCCGCAACTTTTTTTCATTCATCAGAAGGCTGAGGAACTTCGTCCGCAGTCTCCGCTACTTCGTCAGATGCTTGAGGACCTTCGTCAGAAGCTTGAGGAACTTCGTCAGAAGGTTGAGGAACTTCGTCAGTTTCGTACTGTCGCCGAAACTCTACCCACTGAGGGTCTTTGTCTGGGACTCTCTTCTTCTGGAACTTCTCACAGAAGACACACTTTAGCCATGTCCGCCTAGCATCTGAGTTTCGAGTGGATTTTGCAAGACCTCCGGGATGAATGAGAATCCGGCTCCATAACCACATAAAACGTCACGGGACAAGGGTTACTTTTCACATCAGCAAGTTTAGGCAACTAATCTATCGTTATGGTGGGGGTAAGAGAGACGAATACCCACCGTGAATGTCCTTCCCGTGAGGGCGTGGCAGATCCTAACATCTTGCCCAGACATTCTTACAGAATTCGGTGGGGATGCATACCTCACCCATCACCAGGTCCTATGGAGCTAACCGTTTAACCTGATGTTAGGTTTAAATGCAAGTTGCCCAGTCATGCACTGTGGTGCAGGGGAGACTTCCTTAAAAATTAAGAGAAAATAATTATAATGTGTTTTCGCAGTGCTTCCTACATTGGCAAGGATAACTAACTACTAGGTATCCGAAGATACACAGGAAATGTATGTGATACCACACCCTGGCCATCACTGCTCGGAAACCCCAATAGTTTTCCAGGGTCGGATCAGTCCATGAAGTGGATAGGGACATCCAAACAATTAAGAAGCCATAAGGCTTAGTGGAACATGAAGAGAGACAATAACTTATAAATGTGAGGCCCAATAGGTATGTTGGCCAATTTTACACAACCTTGCCGGAGTGTGGGGCTAAATTACCTCAACTACCAGAAAAGAGGCATACACTATGTGTCTCTTGACGAAGAAATTGTCTCTAATCATATTAAACCTATCCTATCGAGCGAAATAGAAAGGCCTTTTAGTCGGTAGCCTGCCTGCCGGGCTAAACAGAGTTATAGCACGGACAGCGACCTCAGTGAAAAATTGTTGGTGGTGGGATAAAGTGATGCATATATAAATGTTGCTGTATAGTGTTTCCTACGTGCACTGCAGTCCTACGTTTTCTGCAAATGAACAAAACATATGAACGAATGGCTGCTTGCCATATATAAAACTAACCAGTACAATTAATACGGTGTGAAATGATTAGAATAATATATAACGCACAGGTTGGCAGACCTACTACGGTGCAGTTAGTAAAAACACCTTACAGTAAAATAAGAATAACTATAAACAGATAAAGAAATTATAACTAGCGGTCCTAAAACCATTGCGGTTCCTTTTAGTCATCGGAACTGTTTACACAAATAAAGTATAATAATTACAAATGTAACTAACGGAATAATTAAGATGTTAAGTATAGTTACTTGAATAATTGGTAGCCATTCTTAATAATGGGCTATCGTGTTACTGAAATTGGTGTGACATGAGGTGACGCGTTCTCTGGAAGCTGGACAGTTCCCGCATGCCAGTTCCTGCAAACAGAATTCCCGCATGCAGTCCAGGATGGGAGCGGAGCGATCTCAGGACGGTAATCACATAAGAATGTCTAACGAGCAGTCAGTAAGTGATACAATAACATTACTGCTAGGAAGTAAGTTCCCGTACACCGATGGTACGGGTGGAAGTTAAGAACAACCCGTTCATAAGCGGTGGGGGGGGGGGGGGGTTGTTGAAGACGGATGAAGATACATAACTAAGCTTACAGTGCAGGGTATGTCAGTTAAGACGTACCGGGCAATGTTTATTTGCTGCGGTCCAAAAGTTTAAATAAACCTGCACGACATCAGTGCTGGGGAGGTTGAATAACCACTTTTTGGCGTGGCCGTCAGATCCGGCGAGTCATCCACCAAAGAACATCGCTGCCTCTACATCTGTAGAATCACATATTCAGGCCGGGAAAGGACTGACCGCATGTTTGTGTTCCGAGTTAGTTCTTGATTTAGTCGTGAACAATATTATCAAAAGTTTCCAAAAAAATGCTCTCGAACAATCGAGAGATACAAAATTGTTTTAGGTGCGGTGGGTTGGGTTGCTGCTGTCGGCTACGGGAGAGAAACCTATCGAGACCGAAGTGATCTATTTAATACCTGTCTCGCTGATAGTAGCTATAACAGATCCAACCTATTCGGCCCCTGGCCGAGGATCGAGTTCTGGATTTAATCTCCTTTTATACTACTCCTGATGTCATAGGCGCAGGCTTCAACCAATCATCGGTCGAGCAATAGCCAATCAGAGCGCAGCTAATAATGACGCAGTCGAATGTTCTAGAACATTCTAGAATTTCTGTGCACACGTGGTTACGACGTCACGGCAATATTTTGAAGATAATTAAAGGGAATTTCCGTAGATAACTCAGCCATTTCTTGAATGATTTTGAAATGGTTTACAGATTCGGAAAGCCCGTCGAATTCTGATTGATGCCAGATTCCGCAATTTAAGTAATTATAAAAGATTACATTGTACCTACTCGGTACACTAAAAGTGCCATCCTATCTTGGTCATGAAATATGCGCTCTGATTATTATAATTTAAGTTGAGCTTCAAATTCATTTTTATATATAATATACAATTTGCAGTAGCACAACAGGTTGTACACCAAAGAAAGTGACTATATGACCTTGGAGCTCTACATACAACAAAAAATAAATTATACATGTAGAACTGGCACATGCACTATATAATATAGGAAGACATGGGCTTCAAGTTAAAGTCAATGTACTATAAAGATATAGCCATTACACATGTGATAAATTGACAACATATTTGCAGGACAGAGAGAAATGTGTTTATCTTGTTATATTAACATTCAAAATTACATAGGTTCTTACTATCATTTACAGTTTCTTACCTGTCCCATGTAGTGCTGATTGTGGTTGGGATTGTAATAATGATAGTTTCTTGGTAGTGTCATATCTTTAAGATGGTTGTAATGCCATCGGCCCTGGATAGGATTAGCTATGGTCTGTAGGAAGAAGCCGGTTATATTGTGGGGCAGTCCGTCCATCTTTCCATCCATCTTGTTGACCATATGCGTAAATTCTTAGGGTTTTGTTTGATAATTCAGATTCTATCTGGAGCTAAATTATAGGATATATAGAACGATTTTCACATTAATGCAGGAAATATTTGATGATAGAATCATGCAATATCTAGTGAGTTCTACATGGTATTATGTTCGAAAGCCTGGTTACAAACCGAGTATAGAGATTCTAATACTGAATTAATAGTAAATTATTAGCATTTGAAAACTGTAAGTTGCGACAAAATTGCGTATTTCGAAATTACTCCATAGTAGAAATTTGTTATACTCTATACTTTATTAGCACATCCATATGTATCTATGTAAACATATATGTGAAATTATGCCATATAGCGAGCAATGATATGATATCATATTGTTTACAGCTGAAAGTAATTTAGGCTAAATTATACTTTTTAAACTCAAGTTGAAAATCTGGGGCCGAGCATAACCTACAGACAATAGGGAAGACTGTGAATTGGCTAAAATTTCAGCCAATTTTCGGTATGAAATCGTGTACAAAGCATTAAATTACTTCATGGTAAACATTTTTTAACTCAATACTTCATCAGCATATTCAGATAACTATCTAACCATATGGGTGGATTTCTTGGGCTAAACGCATTGCAAGCATTACTAACTTGGCACATACATACCCTTTTTGTTGATTTATGTATCTAACTTCCGCTACAATATTATTAACAGCTGTTTCGACTGGAAATTCAGAACATCAGTTGTCTATACATAGTGCTAAATAATTGCATGCATAGATCTTTTCCCAGTCAAGGATTAAGGACAATAAATTACTAATGAAAACCACACATACATTATTTTTAGCGAATTTTGTCTAATTTTTCACGGTCTACAATATTATTATACATGTTTTACTGTTGAAATTTACCACACATATAGTGACTAGTAAAATGCGTCCACGAAATTAAAATCTTTTCCCCGACGCACTACGAGACATAACAATGGAGATTTATACACTATCTCGAATGTTCAGCCTAGTGTTTTATGCTATAATGCACAAGGGGAAAATGAAACAGACACAGTACCTGCTATTGTCATCATAATATATTAAACCTTTACTGTCTAAATTTGTTGAATAATGTTAAAATATTTAGATATTGAATGTCCATTTGCAGGCCAAGAGAAGACTATATTTGCAGATTTGACATTGAATCTGGAATGACTATCTCGAGAGTCATCCCACTGATAAATTATCAAAGACTGTCCCTGCATGGTATGCAATTTGACATTGCTCAGGATCACTGTGGGGCCGGTTTGACCAACTATGCCATGAGGGGGTTAAAATACAATAAGAGATGATGATGATAGGCCTATATTCATAGCCGTCGTCATTGTGATTTATATACTTTCAACGTGACTTCCCAGAATCCTATTTCCAAGGTAACTATACAGGTGAGCTGTTGAATATTTTAAAACTAATTTGTCTAGATGCTGTCTGTACTTATAGCAGCAATACAGTTAAATTAGTTCCAAAATATTCAACATAATTTTTATTAAATAGTAAAGACATACAATTCGCACAGCTTACAGATTTTTCAATGTTCCTGATAGCCATAGCTATGTCATTCATTACGTATTTTGACTGTGACGTCAGCCTACCTGTGACATAATTGATTATGACGTCAACACTTGAGTGACAGCTTGGATAAAGTATACCCTCTTTCCATAAGAGAATCGGTGCATTGCGATTGGGTCTACAAGCGTCTGGCATGGCACACCTAACTATCTGAATGCTCTTGCTAAAATATGTTATCACAAGTGGTCCATGTTGGGTGAACCACACATTACTAAGTGGTATTGGCCGTTTAATGATCAAATTTGTTCATGACAATTTCAAAGGTGAGATCCATTTCTAGCTAAGCTCTGTCCATTCTTTCGGCGTGTTGGAATCAATTTATATACTTTGAGTCACGACTTCCCAGAATCCCAATTTCAAGGTAACTATACAGGTAATGTGTTGAATAGCCTGAAACTAATTTCACTGGGTGCTTTTGGTGCCTATGGCCATAACAGTGCCGGGTCAAATTAATTTCAAAATATTCAACAGAAAGTTGATTAAAAACATAAAATGTGTACACTTGACGGCCTATTCAATATTCACGGTGGAGCTAAAGACGTCATTCACTAAGCATTTTGACTATGATGCCTGTGAAGCTTTTATAGGATGCAATTGATAATAGTAAAAACATACAACGGCCATAAAAAATTAGTTTCAAATTTTCAACAGAATGTTAAATAAATCGTATGGTCATACAATTTGTACAATGTCCAGTCAAATTAGTATCAAAATATTCAACAGAATGTTGAATATTGTCTGTATGTCTACATATTGGATTTGGCAATAAAGATTGATTACTTGGTTGCTTGCTTGCTTGCTTGCTTGCTTGCTTGCTTGGTAGGTATAGGTAGGTAGGTATTTTTTTTAAAGCACTGGCAACGCGATGACTTCAATTTCTGTGCTAACCCTGCCTACGGAGTGCACCCGTTAGTTTACTTTGTTGATCATTATTTCCCCGGTCGGGGATCAAACCATCATCCTGCAATTCCGCATAGCATCAGCAACCCAGACATCTTTCCACTGGACCACCGCACCAAGATAAGAATCTTGGTTTAACGAACCAGCTTTCACATATCGGATATACTTATACACTGGCGAATATATATTAGACTATCTTTTGGATGCACACAATATGGTGTATGCTATGCCCTCACCCCTTCTCCATCAGGATACTGGCAGTAGTTGATTGATTGATTGATTGATTGATTGGTTGATTGATTGGTTGATTGATTGATTGATTGATTGATTGATTGATTGAAGATTAAATCGCAAGGACAAAATTTGTACACTTGATGGACTATTAAATGTTCCTGATGAAACTATTTACATCATTCATCACGTATTTTGATTGTGACGTCATCCTACATATGAGGAAAATAATTATGACGTCATATGCTTGTGTGACAGATAAGATCCATCCATTATCATAGAGATATCCTATGCCCATTTGCAGACCAAGAGACCGTTGTTTTTTTTTGGCACTTTGCCATTGGAATGATAGGCTCAGTTATCGAGCCAGTCATTCCAGTGGTAGATTTCCAAAAATGTCTACATGTTAGATGTAAATGGTGGTTTCTCAAGATTACAACAGAAGCCATTTTGGCCAGTTTGATCGGAACGAGTGTTGGAGTGGAGATTAAGAGATGTACGTGGGTACAGTGGGACAGATCACAATACCATTTTATTTTTGATGCAAATGTACAGTCAACAATTAGCTCATGCCACCAGCGGTAGGTACAACTAGCCCCAATAGTGAGGGTATGCGTTTAATGCTCACGAGAGATCTAGACAATATATCCTAAATGTACGATTCTAATCTAAATAGAGGTGACCTACCTCGCTCTTGTTAAAAAAATAGCGTTAGCGGTAGATCTGGCGAGAACGTGAATGTCCACAATACCTTGCGGAAAATGCCAGCGCCTATAGTCAATAGACCTTTCCAGTTTTGGCTATGTCCTGCTCACCTCTAGCTAAGCTCCACCCGCACTTCGCAGTGTTGGGATCGATTGATCCCCCAGAATTTCCAGCCTATCAATTTCCTGAAATTTATACAGGTAATCCGTTGAATATTTTGCAACTAATTTGACTGGGTGCTGTTGCTCCCTATGGCAGCAACTGCGCCCAGTCAAATTAGTTTCAAAATATTCAACAAAATATGTATTACATAGTAGACATGCAATTCTTACAACAAATCATAGTCCGTTCTCAATGGATCTTTCCAATTTTATCCTTCGATTATATGACGTCATATGACGTCATAGCCAACTAAGTGACGTGCATGCTGACATCATAATCATTACGTCATAAATGATTACCTATTTAGCCCGTCTTCAACTCTTAATCGTCCAACACGTTGTAAGAATTGTATGTCTGCTATTTAATAAACATGCTGTTTAATATTTTGAAACTAATTTGACTGGGCGTTGTTGCTGCCGTAAGAATATTTCAGGGATCGATCGATCCCAACACGAGTGAGGCGTGGGTAGAGCTTAGCTAGAGGTGGGCGTGTCCTAGCTGAAACTGGAAAGGTCCATTATGTGTTCGTGACGTACTTGTCTACGTCATTCATGACGTCATAATGACGTCATTGATTATGATATCATTCTACACGGCACGTAGTTGATTACGAGGTCATGTGATGGATTGATAATATGGAAAGGTCCATTCTAGACACAACCAAGTGAATGCGTAGCGCTGAGCGGCCACGGAAAGAGATGATAGGCCTACACACACATCCGTCGTAGTCGTCGTGATTTATATACATACTTTGAACTATGACTTCCCAGAATCCCCTTTTCATGGTAACTATGGAGGTGAGCTGTTGAATATTTTGGAACTAATTTGACTGGGTGCTGCTGCTTATTAAATAGTAAAGCTGTTTAATTCGTACAGCTGAAGGACTTTTCAATGTTCCTGTTGGGCATAGCTACGCCAGTCATTAAGTATTTGACTATGACGTCCCCCTACCGGGGAACTAATTTATTATAACGGCAAGGCTCAGCAGCGTCTGACCGCTCTAGCTATAATTGATTATAACAGCAAGGCTCTACAATATCTGCCCGCTCTTGCTAAAATATGTGCTCACTTATTACAAGTGATTCGACTGCTTAGGCTACGTTATACAGCTCATAAGTAAGTTCATATACTTACAAAACATAAACAGAAATTCTGTCTTGTTTTACAAACACGTTAGTTTATTCTTCAGATGTTCTATACCATCGAGTCCGCGGTTTTACAGTACAGCTCATACATGTAAATAAGTCCCTATGTTTGCAAAGCAAAAAAGAAATTTTACTTTGTTTTGAAAACGTGTTAATTTATTTATTAGGTCTTCTATAACCAAACGGTGTCAGCTTTAGTGGAAACTGAGATTAAAAAAACCCATGACTTTAACCATTATCTTGCTGATTTCAAAGGCTAGGCCTAGTTATTTCACGGTCAGTACAAGAAAGATTTGTGCAGATTATGTAAACAATAATGCTGAAAGTTGTCCACACGTGTGCAGCAACGGTTTACGGCAGCAGTTTCCAAAATGATTAGACGTTATCATACAGCTATCATATGTACATAAATGTTTGGAATTTCAGAGATGTATGCGTTAGGTTTTAACGCATTTCTGTACTCCTAACCGCCTCTCTGTATTGCCGTATTTCCTCTATTTATTTTTATCGTAGTTTTGTAGTTGCGTACTTTGCATGCTATTTAAGCAGAATTTCTATTCCAATTAACAAAAAAGAAGAATTTACTGACTTTTGGAGGCTATATACATAGTCCGTCCTCAATGGATCTTTCCAATTTTATCTTCGATTATATCACGTCATATGACGTCATAGCCAACTAAGTGACGTACATCATCTGGGAGAGCAGGTTATCCTGAAGATTTTACCCTCAATAAAGAATGATTATTATTATTATTATTATTATTATTATTATTATTATTATTATTATTATTATTTTTATTATTATTATTATTATTATTATTATTATTATTATTATTATTATTATTATTATCGTCTCCGTCAGATCAGCGGTCGAGACATCTATCCCATTCCCCCCATAGTGAGCGTATGCGTATGAGCGATCTAGCCAGTATATATATATCCTAAGTCTATGGTTCCAATCCAAAAACAGAGGCGCGCTCTATCTTTCTAGTTAGCTGTTGGAGGCCACAATCCCTTGCGCAAAATGGCCACGCCTATACGCAATTCTAGACACGAATATAAGCGTAGCCAGGAGCGGCCACGCAATCAATAATTAAAAAATACAGTGGAGCCTGCCTATAGCGACCACTTTGAGAACAGTCAAAGAAAAGCCGCTAAAGAA
Source organism: Chaetoderma sp. LZ-2023a (assembly GCA_034401795.1). Lineage (NCBI taxonomy): Eukaryota > Metazoa > Mollusca > Caudofoveata > Chaetodermatida > Chaetodermatidae > Chaetoderma > Chaetoderma sp. LZ-2023a. The sequence goes on along the minus strand of CM067362.1, from coordinate 102,040,596 downwards.
ATCTGTTCATTTAGTATTGTCAATTAATACAGCTGGTGGCTGTTGAGACTACAGAGTGGTGGCCCTTCAAGACACGTGGTGGTACAACCGCTCATCTTCCGGATCCACCACACCTTAGTGACCCACAGGCAGATGACGGCTATAGACAGGCTGGACTGTATACAGAAGAAAACTATTGTGTTGCGCTAAATATAAACTATATAACGTACAGTATATTAGAACAAAGCTAATATAAGCGATGATTGAGACAAAATCAACAAACTCTCAAGTAATAAAATAAACAAGAAATTTTCAGTTTTGAAAAACTGAGCCAGTGCGTTATATATATATATATATATATATATATCCCAACACGAGTATATATATATATATATATATATATATATATATATATATATATATATATATATATATATATATATATATATATATATATATATATATATATATATATATATATATATATACTACTACTACCACTACTACTACTACTACTACCACTACTACTACTACTACTACTACTACTACTACTACTACTACTACTACTACTACTACTTCTACTACTACTACTACTACTACTACTACTACTACTACTACTACTACTACTACTACTACTACTACTACTGCTGCTGCTGCTGCTGCTGCTGCTGCTGCTGCTACTACTACTACTACTACTACTACTACTACTACTACTACTACTACTACTACTACTACTACTACTACTAATCCCACCACCACTACTACTACTACTAATACTACTACTACTACTACTACTACTACTACTACTACTACTACTACTACTACTACTACTACTACTACTACTACTACTACTACTTACTACTACTACTACTACTACTACTACTACTACTACTACTGCTGCTGCTGCTGCTGCTGCTGCTGCTGCTGCTGCTGCTGCTGCTGCTGCTGCTGCTGCAGCTGCTACTATTACTACTACTACTACTACTACTTACTACTACTACTACTACTACTACTACTACTACTACTACTACTACTACTACTACTACTACTACTACTACTACCACTACTAATACTACTACTACTACTACTACTACTACTACTACTACTACTGCTGCTGCTGCAGCTGCTACTATTACTACTACTACTACTACTACTACTACTACTACTACTACTACTACTACTACTACTACTACTACCACTACTAATACTACTACTACTACTACTACTACTACTACTACTACTACTACTACTACTACTACTACTACTACTACTACTACTACTGCTACTGCTACTGCTACTGCTAATACTACTGCTTTTTCTGATTAAAATATGTAAATTTGCGTCGGGTAAATTCCTTCTCAAATTACCAAAAGATAATTTAGTCATTTAATGCTATATATGCAGCTGATGGTCTGCGTCAGAAGTCAGTGAATACCCCGTCATGCGCAATTGTGATTTACTGAACTAACGTCACCGACGGTCGTGACTACTAGCTCCATTGTGAGAATATGTGCATGAGCCATCTAGCTACAATATCTATGGACCGACCGATATATACTACCGTTCAGATATATTATAGATATCTGAACGCCCCATGCAGTGAATAATCGGATAACGGTATCACGTGGTACAAATTCTACCCGATTAGACTGATTCAAGCACGAGTAAAAGCGTGCGCATGCCTAGATAGGTAAATCAACCATGTGATACCTATGATCGGAGTACCTCGGCGACATATCCCGAACTCAGCCTATGTTGCAATCGTTAAGACAAAAGTCGTCAATAAAAAAGGATTATGATGACATAAGTAAGTCATAAGTCGACGACAGAAACGGTCAATAACACCTTTTGGGAGAGTTCGATCGATCGCAATGCGAGCGAGGTGTGGGTGGAGCTTATCTAGAGATGGGCGGGGCATGGCAAAAACAGGAACGGTCATTATGTCAACATTTGGACCGTTATGTCGTCATAATAAGTCGGTAACGCGCCGGCGGATGTATGCCACCGTGTAATGAAACGAAATAAATCTTAGCATATGATGATTTTATGCCATATAAATTTTAATAATTTTAAGTTGTTGAAATTAAATTAGAGACACGCGTCCCTAATTCAAATTTACAACTAAAAAATTATGATAGTTTATACTGAATGAAATCATCATATGTTAAGATTTATTTCGTTTCATTGCGTCTAGCGACATGATTTAAGCATTTAAAAGCATACACTTTTAACAATTTTATTTTCAAACATTCAGGTACGCACCTGAATGTCCATTTGCAGCCCAAAAGAAAACTTTTTGACAATTTACCACTAGAATGACTGACTCGTTAACCTAGCCAGTCATTCCAGTGGTAAATTTTCAAAAATAGTTTTCTCTTGAGTTTCTTGACCAAATTTAGCCCTGAAAGGGTTGAACCCGGTGGTCTTTGGCCCACTTCCATGATACCGCAGGTTACTGGGCCGCTAGTTGGTCAATACCGGCCCAATAATCTGCATTATCGGGACTGACTTAAAGAACCGCTATCGGCTTGCTCCAAAAAGGAAGTGAGTCGTAATAGCAGGTATATCATTCATCTTCTAGCGGAAAGCACTGAGCACGCGTGTTTTGTGATTTGATGCTCATTTGAACATGGCTCAATTTCCAAAGGTCACGCTCGCCGATCAGCAAGGTGTCGGCTAGCGTGTCGCCGCTGATCTTGTGCAGTCACATATATACGACGTGACAAAAACTAAAGTGTTTGCAAAAATAAGATTTGGAGAAAATTGCTGCCATTAGAAAGAAGTAATTCCACGGGTCCTTTCCGAACCGAGCAATTTCCTGCTCCCACAATTACTCACGTTCAGGGCGCTAGAAATGACACCCTCCGCAATTACGCACGTTGAGGGTGCCACAACTGGTACCCTGTCCTCTGTAAAGCCATGCAATGCGCGACAAATTCACGATCGTCTAATTTGACATCGGCTACATTCGTGTGGTTTGACAAGCAGTGAAGGTCCCCGAGGGCGCGCTTTAACGCACGCGACAAGTCGCTAATCTCTCGATACGCTCGTCACGCGACACCTATCGGCTAGCGAGGTGCCGAGACGGCAATATTTATTACCCAGAGCGAATCGTGTTTTCAGATTCTCAGGAGCGACCATCACGGAGTTAACGCCCTTTCCTTGTCCCATGAGACGCGTTTAAGAATCTCTCGAATGTCTTCGACCAATCCGGTGCCACAGTGCTTCCAGTTTTTGCCACGTCCCCGATTGCTTGGCGTTCTTAATCTTTGCTTTACGTTTCCCACAAAATCGATTTTGGCGAAAACACACCGATTTTCGTTTGTTTTTTAAGTACAGCATTGTAATAAGAAGTAAGCGTTTTTTCTGACAAAGTACACGTAGCAGCGCTGAGCAATGTCACCTACAGTGTAGCTCAGAAATAACCTAGTGTTTCCAAAGGCAAAATAAAACGCACTGTTGAATATTTTGGACCCATTTTTTATTTGATTTAAACATACTTTGTTGTTACACATGAGGGGTGTGGTGGTGAAAGTTGATGAACCGGTTGGAAACGAAAAGAACAGCTCCTTCAAACAACTACATGGCGGATAACAGTTTGCCATTAATATAATACATTAAACAATACTAATAAATTAGCCGAAAATAGTCATGGCTATCAGCATCATCCTCAGCATCATCATCCTCATCAATTATTGTCATTTCAAATTTCCATCATCATCATAATCATCATAATCATCATTATCATAATTTCCTTATCATCATTCTGTCCCTCAATAGAAGCATCCATTTCAAACTATACCCACTCATCTCAAGCCCAGCTCCGGCCACGTTTTGCGCGATATATATATATGTACCTAAGTCTTCCAATCAAATTAAGTCCAAAGCTATGAGCTATAGTCAGAGACGTGCAACAAGTGCATTTTCACAGCACATGCCCACACCCCCACCCCACACACCCAATGTCTAGGACCACCAAAATGTTACCCAAAATTATTTTTGTCTTAATTTTGGGACCGCTGCATATTTTAAAGATACATGTGTAGCTCGCCGGGTAGTGTCAGGACGTTCCGGTGTATCATGTCGACTCGCCGCGCCGCAAGTGCACGACGAGTGATGACGTTGGTTAGCATCTGGTCTGGGGGTGACGGACCTTGTACGAGACTTCCCTGCGGGAAACAAAAACCGGCTCCTAAGGCCGGTGGAACTCAATCGTTCCGGTGGGGCCATGCGACCATCGTCGCGAACGTTAAACACAACGGTCTCATCCCACGAGTTTGTGTCACCAGTATGCCTGTCCATAGCAATTTCGTGATCTATGGACTTACAAGATTTGATTTGGTGACCTAAAAATATACGTCTATACAATGAGTTTACCTAAACAATTAAAAATATGCTAGATAAAACTACAATCAGAGCTTTTGGGTGAGGAGTATTATCCTGACGTGGACCGTAGTCGCTGAATCCTTGCGAGAGGTAAATGCCTCGCGCGGGCCTCCGTCTCGGGAAGGTGTCGCCAATGCTTAAAGTGGAAGAAGAAAGGTAGATAAAAATGGGCCTACCCTAATATTTCAATCTAAAATGCTTTAGAAAGAAAAGACCATACCTAGTGAGATTATGACTATAGGGATGCGCACTGTTTTACGTGAAGACGGGACGGAGGATTCCCGATGGATTCCCTCGTCACCGTCTTATGTGATTCTTAGTATGCTGAATTAGTAGTTGCCGCTTTATTTATGCGGGCCTTCTGCTTCACTTAATTAGCTTTTAGTTGTTTTTTAAACAAGAACTATTTTTGGCCGCAAATGGCTAGTATCTACCTAGACACGGCTGTCTTATGTAGTTCTTGGTTTGCTGTATTAGTAGATGCCACTTTATTTCTGTGGCCGTCTGCTTTGCTTAATTCCCTTTAGTTGTTTTCAGAATAAGAATTATTTTAGGCCGCAACTGGCTGATATCTACCTAGCTATTAGACACGGCTGTCACGGAGAACAGATGCCCCAAGGCATCAATACTGGAGACAGCGCTCATACATGTTACCTAGCAGGATCTCCGAACTGGATAAGAATCCGGACATCCCGCCCCGCAACCACATAAAACATTACAAGACATAGGTCAGCGCTCATACATGTTACCTAGCAGGATCTCCGAACTGGATAAGAATCCGGACATCCCGCCTCGCAACCACATAAAACATTACAAGACATGGGTTACATTTCACAAACGCATTATTAGACCATTTCTCCTATCGTTATGGTGGGGGTAAGAGAGACGAATTCCCACCATAGATGTCCTTTCCCGCAAGGGCGTGGCAGATTTAAATATCATGCCCAGACATTTTAACAGAATTCGGTGGGGATGCGCATCTCGCCCGTCACCGGGTCCTATGGAACAAATCGTTTTACCTGTCATTAGGTTTATATACAAGTTGCCAGTTTTGCACCGTGGTGTGGGAGGATTGTCAGTAAATAAGATAATAATTAATACATGTGTTTTCGCAGTGCTTTCCTACATTGGCTTAAAGTGCTAACTACTAAGTATCTAAAGATACACGGGAAATGTATATGACACCGCACTCTGGCCATCACCGCTCGGAAACCCAATAGTTTCCCAGAGTCGGATCAGCCCATGGTGCCGATGGGGACATCAAAACAATTAAGAAGCCATGAGGCTGAGTGGAACACGAAGAGAGACAAAATCTTACTTATGAGTCTTACCGGAGTGCGTGGCTAGATTATCGCACTACCGGAAGAGAAGAGTATATTACACAGTATGTAATGAAGAAAGTGTCTCTAATCATTTTGAACCTATCCTATTGAGCTGAATAGAAAATGTTTAGTCGGTAGCATGTCGGGATAAACAGAGTTATAGCACGGGCAGCGACCTCAGTGAAAAATTGTTGGTGCCGGGAGAAAGTGTTGCATATATAAGTGTTGCTGTATAGTGTTTCCTACGTGCACTGCAGTCCTATATTTTCTATGAATAAACAAAACATATGAACGGATGACCACTGGCCATATATATATATACATAATCTAACCAGAACAATCAATACGGTGTCAAGTGATCAAGATGTATATAACAGTACAGGTTAACGAACCTACTATAGTGCGGTTAGCAACACATTGAGGAAAATGAGAATAATTATCAACAAATACAGAAATTATAACTAGCGGTCCTAAGACCGTTACGGTTCCTTTTAGTCATCGGGACCGTTATTGCGGATACAATATAATTAGCAAAACCTATATAGAGAAATAATTAGACTGTGCAGTATAGGTACTTGAATACTTGGTAGTCATTCCTCAGTTAGGCTACCATGTTACTGAAATTGATACATCGATCCGTAGTCGACATGAGATGATGCGGTCTCCGGAAGCTGGAAAGTTCCCACAGGTTGGTTCCCGCAAGCTGTTTTCCGCAAACAAAACTTCCGCAAGAACACGCATGGCGGGAGTGTATCGCTTAGTGCTGTAGGCCTAATAGAATGTCTAACGAGCAGTCAGTAAAAGATACCGTAGTACTACATGGTGAAGAAAGTTCCCATACACTGATGGCACGGATGGAAGGTGTAAACAACCCGTCACTAGCGGGGGTTGTCAGAGGCAAATGAGGATACAAAACAAAGCTTTACGGTGCTGGGTACATCAGCCAGCTCTGAAGATGCACCGGGCAGAGTTTACTTGCTGCGGTCGAAAGTCGAAAGAACCGACACGATATTAGTGTGGCGGCGATTGAAATACCACTTTTAGGCATGGCTGGCAAATCCGGCGAGTCATCCATCAAAGAACATCCCGTCTCTACATCTGTAGACTCACATATTCTGGCCGTAAAGGCCTCACCGCAAATTTGTGTTCCAAATGTAGCTGTTAGTATTCGTGAACAATTATCAGAAGTTCCAAATTACTCCCGTAAATGGGGAGTTACAAAATTGTTTTAGTGCAGTGGGTTGGAGAACCGCAGTGCTCATTTCGTGTGAGACACAACCGGGCACTGAAGTGTGCGGCTGTGTCGGATAACCATAGTCATCCTAAGGACGGGATTCAATTGATCTAACATATATAATAAGCAGGGCCGTATTTAGGGGGGGGGGGGGGGGTGGAGCGGGGCCAAAGCCCCGAGGCCCCCCACAAGCAAGGGCCCACCCCACAATTTAAAAATGAAAAAAAAATAATGCACTTTTTTGGAAGTTATAGGACATTTAAAGCAAACTTTATTAGTTTAGAACTCTTAATCATGTATTATAATTCTATTCTAATATTTGTGGGGGCCCAATTCTTGTTTGGTGTTCGGCAACAATGTTAATTACGAAAATTTGCAAAATAAAATAATTTTACAACGAAAGAAAGCGCCATAATTCACCCTAAAAGTAGACTCTCTGGCCGTCTCAGAGCACCTAGATATAAAAATTATTACACCCCACTCATTCTTTGCCCCAGGGCCTCCACATATCTAAATACAGCCCTGATAATAAGAAAAGTATTAAAAAAATAAAGTAATAACTAATACATTTCCATGAATCGCCTATTGATATTTCTGCTGAATTACAAATGATCACACCTCTGCAGCAAAATTTCCCCATTGAGTCTGGGTCCCGCGACTGACGGTGGTGGGTCGCGGTGGATGCACTGTCATTGCTGAGATGCCTTCACTATTATTATTATTGGCAGTGTCTGAAACATCCGAAGTGATGGTGGCGGAAATATGCACGTCCTTTATGTCTCTCACAGTTACCGCTGGTTCTAATATATTCGTCCCTATAGCAGCGGCGGTACTAGTGGTTGCCAATGTTGCTGATGCGGTGGTGATGGTAGCTGTCATGGTGGCGGTTGTAGCTTTCGTGGTTGTTGCTGTAGCTGTTGTGGTGATGGCGGCGAGCTGTACCATAGGCTGAAGTCGTAGTACGGGAGCGGATACAGCGGGAGACGACATCTTCCAAAACTTAGCATACTTTCATGGTGGCGGTTGTAGCTTTCGTGGTGGTTGCTGTAGCTGTTGTGGTGATGGCGGCGAGCTGTACCATAGGCTGAAGTCGTAGTACGGGAGAGGATACAGCGGGAGACGACATCTTCCAAAACTTAGCATACTTTAGTAGACGACTTGAAGTGATGGTAGGCATGGCCTGGATATCCTGTGTGTGCGTGATTCGTCTCTTTCCCACGTATAGACGTCCCGGCGTGGTTCCCTTTCTGATTGCGGGGTCAGAAAGGCGAGGAGGCGGATGCTGAATAACATGGGTGAGAGTTACACTTATTGTCACAGGCTGCGACGGTCCTGGTCCTTTGTCTATGGAAAGTTCGGGTGGAGATGGAGACTAGGTAACTTGGAATGTCTATTTCCACAGGTGTCGTAATTACCACTGAAATCGGTTGACTGGCTAACACTGTTTGAGATACTATGGTGGCGGGTGTAGTGACCGTAGCCGGATGGCTAATAACCGATGTGGGTGCTGCCGAAATGGATTCTGCAGGAGATTTTCGCTTCTTACTCTGGTGTGGATGAAGTGACAGGTACCGGCATAACACTTCCAGATGCGGCTGCGGGAAGGATTTCACATCTGGCTGTCGGTACGTTGCTTACTGTAGCCGCGGGAAGACGATGGCTAATAGGATATCTACGAGTAGTGTTCTTCATGCGGGCCATTTTCTCAGTCGGGAGAACTTTAAATGTGAGCCGAGATTCGAAGCAGGTGGCTAAAACGGCACGATCCTCGTTCTCTTCTCCAGGAACTAACGTCACTTCCAACACACAGTGATGATAATGGAGCGCGTGTGTCACCCCGAAGCGAGTAGCGGTGTAGAGATACAGGCACATCACACAAAAGGCTGACTGGAAACGATAATCCTTATTAACATGAAGGGTGCGGTCAGATTTCCTAGTGAAAGTTCTGGTACATGGTGCTCCGCTAGCTAACAATGAGTTACACAGGAACTGCTTTGGAACTGGTCCCGGTTCATCCTCAGATGAATCCGACAACGCTACATCTTCAAGGAGTGACATCTTGTTCCCGCATGGTAGTTAGTTGCGGGAACTTTATTCAAAACCTAATGCCCTATCTCTTCATGGTTTATACCTTCCAGGCCAAATATAATAATGAAATAATAAGAAGAAAAACAGCAGAATTTGGTTTGCGACACGAAAGAAGGCCAATGCTATGTTCTTCCCTGGTGTCATGTTTTGACGGGAAGACAAAGTTTCAGAGCGTGCTTCCTCCTTTTATACTATTTGGTGACGTCACAGGCGGCAGAGGACCACACCTAAAAGTTTTAACAGGTGATTCGGTCATCTTTATATGAATGTTTCCTCGTTTTCCGGCCTGAACATCATGGGATTAATTCCTCCCATATAAAGGGAGTACTTTTAATTATAGGAAGAATGGGGCATTAAACCTGTCTTTATTTCGCATATTTAACAGCCTCCGATCAACATGAAAACGTGGTACTACTTTCACTTGGCAGAGCCTCATCTTTTAATTAGCGTGAGGCGGTACTCCAGGTTGGATGCTTATAAACGTGCCTATTTAATTTTAGGCTGGAGCGCCCGATGGGGTGTGTGGGAGCCAGGTGACGTCAGCGGTAATCTCCCGGACTCACCCTCGCCACTCCTCCATCACGCTGTTGTAGTCGCGTCTTTGGGCAGCTCTTTTGTTTAAAGCGTTCATTCCAAGTTACTGGAAATAGCAGTAAATGTCACGTGGCTCTAAAATGCACGTGGTTGATCGGAAACGTGTATGCTGTCTATGGCGACGGCCAAATGCTGTTGCTGAGGTGTAGTCTTGTTGCAGAGGTGAGAGATAGAAATATATATGTTACATCAAGATCTTTATAATGTCCCATATTTGTGTGAGTTCTTTAACATGCGTCTTAGTAGGTGTCTGTAATAGGTAGTTCTCAGCCCGTGTTGATTATAGACCGGAATGCAAGGAAGAGAATTTACTACTGTCAGATTTTTGATGCCGCTTTACTGGCCGGTGCGCTAATGATTTGTAGCATGGTAGAGCAGTTGTGCGTTTAATCAGAAATTTAACAGTAACGTTGTAAGTAATTTTGATGTGTGGTTTAAACAGTTCCATTCATGCAGTAGATCAACGTTACTGACCCCGTCAAGATAGCTGTGTTTTCCGAGTGGGAGGGCTGGCCAAGCATTCTCCTCAATGTGTAGAACTAGCTCCTGTCCCACCCTAGACCAAACGGAGATTGCGAATACAGTCAACGTGAGTGTCTGTGTTTCTCTCATGTTGGTGATTTGAATCTGATATGCGTGACTGTTTTTCTGTGGATGGTACTTGCCCTGTGGTGAAAGTGACGTGTTTATGGCCGCCAGGTGCGGGAGGTGGAAGGGAGAGGCAGTGTGAATGTAACCTTTATCGAACCCTGAGGTATTTCACTCTGTAATGGGCGAGCCCGTGGGTGGGACAGAGTTACTTTAGAGCATAGATGACCTGTTGGATGTTGTCGTAACTTTGATCAATCTATTGTCGAATTCAACTTTTCGGTGGCAAAATCCTACTCATGACTGACGACAACTGGCATCTTGCTCTCTTAATAATATCGACTGTTATTACGTGTAGATGAAGTATGTCGTTTAGCTGTTTCCGTATGACGTCGGGAAAAAGGGAATGGGGGGAGGATCGTTGGACAAACGTCCTCCCGTGATGCGTATTGTAGATGGCTGTAGTGCATTCCTAATATCCACATGATCAGTTCTCCTGTAACTGGATAAGAAGGTGTGAGCGAGAGATTTGTTGGCTGCTGTCTGTTGATGATAATGCTGTTGTCGGGATGTTCGGGCTGCTGTGTGATGCCATTGCTATAAGCGAAGTGGGCGCATTCCAGTTTTCCACGCTGGTGAACACCAAGTCTGTTGTCATTTACGGGAGGTGTAGTCTGCAGGAGATATTAATTCTCCCGCAATATTGTGCGGGAGGAATTTTTGTTGCGGGAATATTTATGTCTCTACTGGTAATTAATTATGATCGGTAGGTGCTGCTAAATGCTGTTGTTGCCGATGGTGAATGTCTCCATTGTGCTGAGTATAACTGAGCAAGTATGTGATGTACGCGCAGTGATGAATTGACGCATCCAGTCTTGAAGGCTGATGTGTTCTTGTAGGTGTTGACGTTCTGTCTGTTGTGTGATATCCTGACTGCTCACAGGGTAGGCCTAATGGATGGGGTGGCCTTTGGATAGGGGGATGTGGTCATCTCCCATTACATTACGGTTGGTGTCCTGTCGTAAGTCTGCTGAACAGGCTGCTTCCCTTCCCACCGTATGGGGTAACGTTGGTCGGTGCGGTGTGGGATGCCACCTCCTCTGTTGCAGCAGTCTCTCCCATATCTGAATATTGACGGTCAACAGACGACGAGTGGAGTGTGAAATGGACTGGGCTAGTGATGTCTGAACTTGGTGTATAGACGAGGGATGCCAGTTGGATTTGGGGTTGTTGGTGCGGTAATGGATATGGGTTCCGCTTGGGGGGGGGATTGGTTTGGCGATTTGGGGGCTTGGTCGGGTACACCTCATTGTACAGTTCTGCGGTTCTAGACACGCCAAGGCTTCATCCAGCCTCTTCACTTCCATACTATTCCCCACATGTTCCACCCCACAGGAAGCATGGCTTGGGTCCGCTCAGCTTCCGCTTGTGGTAACTCTATGATGGGGGCATAGCATGAAGTGGGTGGGAATGGGAAGAGATCGGAGGAACAACTTTTCCATCTGGTCCCTTGGACAAAACAAACACGAAATTCTTCAGATACGACTGGTCACATCCGATGTCTTACCTACTACCACATAGGGGCCTGGTAACTCAGTTTACTTGGAACATTTGCCCCCAAACCATTCTTCCTGCTTCATATGGATCGCCATGCACTCTCCGGTCATGCCATGTCTTTTGCTGCTGGTATGCAGTGGATAGTGTTACTCTCACTAACTCATGGGCTTGTTCTATCCTTTGCCACAAGAGTTCGAAATAGAGAGATGGTAAATTTTTCTCCCCTGCTATTCGTGGCATAGCCAGATCCAGGGGTAAGGCTAATTCACGGCCTAACATTAACCGAGCAGGTGTGTAGCCCGTGCTGGAATGTTCTGAAGTGTGGTAAGCCATGAGTACATACGGGAGCCGTAGATCCCAGTCTCTACAATCAAGGCATGTTTCCTTGGTAATCATCTCCGCGAGAGTTCTGTTGAATCTCTCTACGATCCTGTCGCTTCGGGGGTGGTATGGAGTTGTCCTTGTTTTGACGATATGAAATAATTTGCGGAGCTCTGATATGAGCCGGCTCTCAAAATTACATCCTTGATCAGAGTGCAACTCATAAGGCATACCAAAGTGGCAGAACACATTGCTGGCCAAGACCTCCACTACGGTGGATGCCTCTTGGTCCGGCAGAGCAAATGCTTCTATCCACTTCGTAAAATGATCTTGTAACACGAGGATGTATTTATTTCCATCATCCATCGTATTCAAGGGTCCGAGCATGTCGATAGCCACTCGCTCCCATGGTGCACCAACAATCTTAATTTGAGATGGTGCGATATGGTGTTGACCAACAGTGAGTTTTTGGCTGGGATACATTTGGCAACCCATGCCTTGCCACTATTGTGAATCCCGATCCAGTGGAATCTCAGTTTGATATGGGCAACAGTCCTCTCCATATCCAGATGTCCGGCGTTATCATGTAGTTGTTTCAGTTAAGTTCATGATAGCTTTCCGGAACTACCAAACGGTTATTAATGTATAGGACATTATTTATTAATTGACATTCTTCAAACCATTGGCAATAATATTTTGCTGTGGTGCATAAGGGTGTTACCGATTCCTTAGGAGGATGAACCCCCCTCCTGAATCCACGCGTATTTATTCCGTATCTGCACATCTGTTGTTTGGTGGGGTGCGATTTTCTCCCAATTGCACTCTGCGCACTACAATTCGGGGAACTCCGGAGATGGCTGTGTTGACTGTGTCACGGTGGCAGCCGCACCGATTCTGCTAAGGGCGTCGGCATTTCCATGCAATGTGCCAGGACGGTGAACAACGTTAAAGTTAGAGGCCTGCAGGGATTCCTGCCATCTCGCTACCTGGCCCTCCGGATTTTTTTGGTTCCTGAGCCACCGTAGCGAGGCATGGTCTGTACGGAGTGTAAAAAGGCACCCGTACAGAAAGTGCTTATAATACTTGATGAAATGGCCCGCCGCCAATAGTTCTCGCCTGGTATTTGTTGCATATCTTCTCTCCGTCTTATTCAGAGTATGCGAACCATAACCCAACACCAGCTCTGTTCCGTCTTCGGTGACCTGAGATGGAACCACGCCAATCAAGGTTTGGATTAGGATGAGCAAGAATTGGGGCAGTCGTCAAAAGTTCTTTCAGCACCCTGAAGAAGCCTTCACATTCACTCGTCCACTCAAATGGTCGATCTCTTTCGGTAATCTTCTAGAGGGGTGAAGCAATCTCGCTGAAATGTTGGATGTAACAGCGATAGTACTGGCATAGGCCAAGGAAACTCCATGTCTCCGTAACTGAAGAGTGCCGAGGCCACTCTCCTACTGCCTTCGTTTTCGATGGCTGTGTAGCCACTCCATCACCGGATATGACGTGTCGCAGGAACTCAACGCTCTGTCTAAAGAGATGACATTTCTTTGGTTTGAGTTTCAAATTGGCCGTGCGGAAATGTGAGAGCACGGTGTCCAAATTGATCAAGGTTTGCTCAAACGTAGGTCCAAAGACTATTACGTCATCGATGTAACAGAGACAGATCTCTCATTGCAGGGTAGTCAATACCTGCTCAATGAGTCATTCAAAAGTTCCGGGAGCGTTGCACAACACATAGGGCATCTTGCGGAACTGGAAAAGGCCGTCCCTACAAACGAATGCTGTCTTTTCCATATCAGCTTCATCCATGGCTACCTGCCAGTAACCGCTAGCTAAGTCAAGGGCACAAAACCACTTGGCTCCGGACAAGGAATCCAAGGCCTGATCTATCTGTGGTAACGGATAAGTGTCGTTAACGCTAAGATCATTAAGGCGGTAGTAGTCTATACAAAACCGCAAGGTTCCATCCTTTTTGCCTGCTAGCACTATAGGGCTAGCCCATGGGGATGCTGAGGGTTAAATAATACCAGTCAGCAACATGTCGTTCACTTTTTGGTATGCTTCTGCTTCCTTGTGAATGGGAAGACATCGTACCGGATGTCGTATGGGGCGACTATTGCCTGTATCGATGGAGTGTCATACAAGATGAGGTTCTCAGAGATCCATGTCTCCGGAGGAAAAACTATCACGATATTTATGTAGTAGTTTCCCAATTCCTCGTTTCTGTGATTGCAGTAATCCAACGGTGGCACGTAGATATAAATCATGTAAATGTTCGGGCAAATTATCAGTCATTTGCGGTGTTGTGTCAGAAAGTGCAGGTGATTATAATGAGATTATGTCCACTAAATGGCTGCAGCATACTCCGGGTTCCAGAGTGATGGGATCTGCGGTACCATTGAACACTCTAAAAGGTATTTTTTCCTTATGAGTAGTTCTTGTTTCAAAAACAACTTAAAGCTAATTAAGTGAAGCAGAAGGCCCGCATAAATAAAGCGGCAACTACTAATTCAGCATACTAAGAATCACATAAAACGGTGGCGTGGGAATCCATCAGGAATCATTCGTCCCATCTTCACGGAAAACAGCACGCAACCTTATAGTCATAATCTCACTAGGTATGGTCTTTTATTTCTCAAGCATTTTTGGTTGAAATATCAAAGTGGGCCCATTTTTGCCTACTACTCTTCTCTCGCTTTAAGCAGTGGCGACACCTTCCCGAGATGGAGGCCCACGCGAGGCACTTGCCTCTCGCAAGGATTCAGCGACGATGGTCCATGCAAGGATAATACTCCTCACCCAAACTAGCACTAAGAGTTGTGACCACGTCAGACACATAACTTTTCGTACGAGATAATCTTCTTCCTTTCAGCTTAGAGGCATAATAACTTATAATAAGTTAATTAGTAAAATCTCGTGTACGGGAGCCTCCCTTATAGGGATACCTCTGTGGACCTATGAGTCTGTG
This sequence comes from Chaetoderma sp. LZ-2023a, assembly GCA_034401795.1. Taxonomy (NCBI): domain Eukaryota; kingdom Metazoa; phylum Mollusca; class Caudofoveata; order Chaetodermatida; family Chaetodermatidae; genus Chaetoderma; species Chaetoderma sp. LZ-2023a. The sequence continues at coordinate 102,025,559 of CM067362.1, read as the reverse complement.
TGGTACCTCCGGGAGCCCCATGTTTAAAAGTTCATCTACCTGTCTCTATGTCTCGTATTTTTGTATGCTCTTATTTCAGTTTTATCTAGCATATTTATAATTGTTTAGGTAAAATCATTGTATAGACTTATATTTTTAGGTCACCAAATCAAATCTTGTAAGTTCATAAATCACGAAATTGCTATGAACAGGCATACTGGTGACACAAATTCTTGGGATGAGTTGTAATTAATGTTCGCGACAATGGTCGCACGGCCCCTCTGGAGTGATTGAGTTCCACTGGCCGTATGAGCCGGTTTTTGTTACCCACAGGGCAGTCTCATACAAGGTCCGTCCCCCCAAGTCCGGATACTAACCAGCATCATCATTGGTCGTGCACTTGCGGCACCGCGAGTCAACATGAGACACCTGAACGGCCCGACACTACCCCGTGAGCTACAAGTGGCACCGGATGTGGGCCCCGAAGAACATCAGTAATTACATGCAGCGAACTCACGCCCACACCATATAGTGAGCTCAGCTCAATACCTTCTCCATTTAGCGACGACTACCTCGATCAAGAGGTAGCATCATACGATGGATTTTCAGCTCACATGCTCACCAACTATGCTAGAAATTCGGCAGAATCAACAACACCGCAATATAACCTGTTTTCGCTTGTCAGTGACGGCACCTTTCAGGATGCCTCACAGGCGGGAACAGAGTTCAGAACTATATCGGACGTCTGTGACAGGCCACAATCAACAAGGCCGAATCGTGGACGACCCCAACAAAGACCCGATTACGGGCATCTTAATAATCCTTCAGACTACTATCGTTCACCCATGTCATCTACGGAGACCATATGGCCGGGTTATAATCCACATTACAGACAACCTCCCACACCGCCCCCCTTCTAGCACAACGCTATACTCAAGGGGAACCCCACGGCATTATCGGGAGGAATCGGCACCACCGTTTTGCTGGTACATCAGTCACGCTACACGTCAGCCGACTGCACCACCATCATATGGGGAATATCAGTCCTCATCTCGGGGAGAACATCCACATAATCTTCACAACATTCCTCCTCCCGTCGATAGACCCATGCCGGTCTATGGCTCTACAACCAGGGTGGACTCATTGAATTGGAGTACGTGTGTCCTAGCTCCTTGGCATCGGCATCGACGGGAAACACCAACACCACCACCACCACCACCTGCACCACGACCAGCCTCAGCATATTCATCAGATTCTTAGATACCCGCACCACCCGGATTTCACACGCTTCATTCTTGGGCGAGTCATCCTTCCTCCCGAATTTAGTGGGGAGAATGACTGGACCAATTATAAAATACAGTTCGAGATCATAAATCGGACTAACCGTTGGACCGATCAGCAAATGTGTGATTATCTTGCCGCAAAACTTTCTGAAAAAGCCCTTATAGTTCTTGCGGATCTTGGAACTGACTACACACCCACCTACACACAATTGGAACGAGCATTGACGGAGCGATTTGGCGACACAGCCCTCGGAGAAACTAGTCATCTTCAACTCAAGAATCTTCGACGACGCACGGGAGAAACTCTTCCAGAGTTGGCTAGCCGAATCAGAAGGCTAGTCACCCATGCATATCCAAGCACCAATACAGAAGGCGTGATCCTTCTGCATCTCGACACTTTTATTGATGCATTGAGTGGTGAACCCGCCCTGAAAGAAAAAAAATTTCTAGGCGACCACGGTAGTTTGGCCCAATTAACGCTGACCGCGGTCCATATAGAAAACTTTCTTTAGCGGGAGAAGAGTAACCGATGCCAACTCCCTCCTATCAACGAGATAGAGGGTGCAGCTGTCACCCCGCCAGCTAATGCTCCCCCCCCCCCAGTTCATCGACACCAACCACACAGACATCACCACCACCAGCTATACAGAATTCCAATCAGAATCAAGCACCTGGAGGAAGGGTGTGTGCGGGAACCAGCGCAACAACAACCACAACAGCAACATGAGAGAACGGATAGACGAGTTCAATAAACAGATCTCAGCACTCACAAATTTAGTTGCGACACTTAGCACCAATCTCGCCACCACACAGTTTAGGACAGCAGACACACCGGTACCACACCACCACCGAACACCTGTTTCGCATGCGGTTAGCCAGGCCATTGGAGGGAACGGTGTCCTAACCGACCTCCTTCCACCATGCCTGCTCCTGACCACAGCACACTGCACCCAGAGAAGCGGTCAAACTCCTAAGGGCACCGAATTATACAATGCCACCTCGGTGCCCGTATCCGCTTCCCGGCTCAACTGCGGCCTTTGTACAACCACGTTCGGTGGCCAAAAATCACCCAACAAAATCAGCTTTTACACCTACACCCAAATGCACGGCTTCACATATGTCAATGCTTATGTTGCCTCCCCTATCTGCAGCATTGCCATCCCCCTCTCTCTCCGCACATAACAAGCCTTCTTTCCTCTGCAAAATGGCAGTGGTAGGTTGTAGCACCTCTGCTGAAACAACGTTTTTCAAGCACCACGTCCCGCCACCAAGACACTAAATTGTCGGTGTCCTTTGGTGGTATGCAGAACACCACCCCATCCAGCATCATCTCCCGCATCCATAGACAGCAGCAACTCAGGAGAAGCGGTTCGCTCCACCTCATGGATTCGCAAGCTCCAATGTGGATTGGGAAAAACACATCCCTGGTGGCATCACTGTTTCTTCTGTGCTTCACCAAAACATCATATGAAGCGTTGTAAGAAATGGCTTGCACAGGTAGAGCTTATCCATCATCCCGTACATGCCGCTGTCTACACCAATACAGCCTACTCAGAATCAGCAACAACTCCATCACCGTTGTTACCCGAAGCTCCACCTTCACCACAGCCCTCACACCAGCGGCGACGGTGAACTGGCCCTTTCCTCACTCAGCCATCCAAGAAGCCATACAGAAACAGTCAGAGTACATACAAAGTGATGCCGCTCCGACACCATTGTCGCAGATGGCATCATTGGAAACTCTTCCACAGGTACACCGCAAAGTGATATACAAATGTGCCTGTCTGTTTAGTGGCGTTTCCACCAGTGCCACCGTCGACACTGATGCTTCAATCATGGTATTTAACAAGCCCTTGTATGACAGCATCCCGCCTCATAAGAAGTCTCCCCTTAAGCCTACAAACATTTACCTACAGACGGATACGGGAGCCGATGTGACCATAGTCGGTGTAGTCAATTTAGTTATCCAAATAGAGGGGATGCAATTCATACAGCGAGTTGTCATCGCCTCTATTCATAACAATGCCCTACTTGGCTCTGATTTCCTTAGTGCCAGCGAAGTCATCATACACTGCAGACAACAAGAACTCAACATACATTATACGACACATGTGCGGTTATATTATCAAGTACTGCCACAGTTCAGCCGGGACAGGAACGAATTTTAGGGGCCACCGCACCAAAGTTAGGAAGCAACACACACATCGCCATTCTGGAACCTGATCCTGATTATATGATCGCCTCACAATGCGCCAGTCCCTGCATAATAGTCGACACTACCAATAAGGAAAAAATACCTTTCAGAGTGTTCAATGGTACCGCAGATCCCATCACTATGGAACCCGGAGTAGGCTGCAGCCATTTAGTGGACAAAATCTCATTAGAATCACCTGCACTTTCTGACACAACACCGCAAATGACTGATGATTTACACGAACATTTACACGATTTGTATCTACGTGCCACAGTTGGATTACTGCAATCACAGAAACGTGAAATTCGGAAACTACTACATAAATATTGTGATAGTTTTTCCTCTGGAGACATGGATCTCAGAGAAACTCATCTCGTATGACACTCCAGCGACACAGGCAATAATCTCCCCATACGACAACCGGTACAACGTCTTCCCATTCATAAGGAAGCGGAAGCACACCAACAAGTGAACGACATGTTGCGGACTGGTATTATTGAACCTTCAGCATCACCATGGGCTAGCCCTAGTGCTAGCAGGCAAAAAGGATGGAACCTTGCAGTTTTGTATAGACTACCACCGCCTTAATGATCTTAGCGTTAAGGATGCTTATCGGTTACCCCGGATAGATCAGGCCTTGGATTCCTTGTCCGGAGCCAAGTGGTTTTGTACCCTTGACTTAGCTAGCGGTTACTGGCAAGTAGCCATGGATGAAGCTGACATAGAAAAGACTGCATTCGTTTGTAGGGATGGCCTTTTCCGATTCTGCAAGATACCCTACGGGTTGTGCAATGCTCCCGGAACTTTTGAACGACTTATTGAGCAGGTATTGACTACCCTGCAATGAGAGATCTGTCTCTGTTACATCGATGACGTAATAGTCTCCGGACCAACGTTTGAGCAAACCTTAATAAATTTGGACACCATGCTATCAAGATTCCGCATGGCCAATTTGAAACTCAAACCGAAGAAATGTCACCTCTTTAGACAGAGCGTTGAGTTTCTGGGACACGTCCTATCCGGTGATGGAGTGGCTACTCAGCCATAAAAAACTAAGGCAGTAGCAGAGTCGCCACATCTCTCTTCAGTTACGGAAACACTGAGTTTTCTTGGCCTATGTCAGCACTATCGCCGTTACATCCAGCATTTCAGTGAGATTGCTTCACCCATCTACAAGACCACTGGGATAGATCGACCATTTGAGTCGACGAGTGAGTGTGAAGGATCCTTCGGGGCGCTCAAGGAACTCTTGACGACCGCCCCGATTCTTGCTCACCCTAATCCAAACCTCGATTTCATCTTAGACACTGACGCGTCAGCTTACGCTATCGGCGTGGTTCTATCTCAGGTCACGGAAGACGAAATGGAGCAGGTATTGGGTTATGGGTCGGGTACTCTGAATAAAACGGAGAGAAGATACTCAACTACAAAGCGAGAACTATTGGCGGTGGTCCATTCCATCAAGTAGTATAAACACTTTCTGTATGGGCGCCCTTTTACACTCCGTACAGACCATGCCTCACTACAGTGGCTCAGGAACTGTAAAAATCCGGAGGGCCAGGTAGCGAGATGGCAGGAATCCCTGCAGGCCTATAACTTTAACGTTGTTCACCGTCCCGGCAAATTGCATTGGAATGCTGATGCCCTCAGCAGAATCGGCGTGGAATCTGAACATGAAGAGGCCACCACCATTACACAGTCAACACAGCCATCTCCGGAGTTCCCTGAATTGAGGTGCACAGAGTGGAATCCAGAAAAAATTGCACACCACCAAACAACAGACGTGCAGACACAAAATATATACGCATGGGTTCAGGAAGGGGTACGTCCTCCTAAGGATTCGGTAACACCTCTATCTACCATGGCAAAGTATTATTACCAACGGTTTGAAGAATGTCAATTAGTAAATAACATTCTATATATTAATGACCGTTTGGTAGTCCCGGAAAGTTGTCGTGAACTTATATTGGAACATCTACATGATAACGCCGGGCATCTGGCCATGGAAAGCACTGTTGCCCATATCAAATTAAGATTCCACTGGATCGGGATTCGCCATAGTGTCAAGGCATCGGTTGCCAAATGTATCCCATGCCAAAGACGCGCTGTTGGCCAACACCATATCGCACAATCTCAAATTAAGATTGTTGGTGCACCGTGGGAGCGAGTCGCTATTGACGTGCTCGGACCCTTGAATATGACGGATGATGGAAATAAATACATCCTCGTATTACAAGCTTATTTTACGAAGTGGGTAGAAGCATTTGCTCTGCCAGACCAAGAGGCATCCACCGTAGTAGGGTCTTGGCCAGCAATGTGTTCTGCCACTTTGGTATGCCTTATGAGTTGCACTCCGATCAAGGAAGTAATTTTGAGAGCTGGCTCATATCAGAGCTCTGCAAATTGTTCCATATCGTCAAGACAAGGACAACCCCATACCACCCCCCCCCCGTGACGGGATGGTAGAGAGATTCAGCAGAACCCGCGCAGAGATGCTTACTAAGGAAACATGCCTTGATTGTAGAGATTGGGACCTACGGTTCCCATACATGCTCATGGCTTACCGCACTTCAATACATTCCAGCACGGGCTACACCCCTGCTCGGTTAATGTTAGCCCATGAATTAGCCTTACCCTTGGATCTGGTCATGCCTCAGATACCAGGAGAGAAATGTTCACCATCTCTCTATGTTCAACTCCTGCGGCAGAGGATAGAACAAGCCCACGAGTTAGTGAGAGAAACATTATCCACTGCACACTGACGGCAAAAGACATGGCACGACCGAAGGGTGCATGGAGATCCGCATGAAGCAGGAAGGATGGTTTGGGTACACGATTCACGACGATCTGCAAACGTGCCAAGTAAACTGAGTTACCAGTGGAAACGCCGTATGTGTTAGTAGGTAAGACATCGGACGTGACTTACCGTATCCGTGCTTCGGATGGCCTGACCTCAGTCATCCACTTCGATCAACTTAAACCATGTGTCAGTGACGACCCAGCTCCAGAGCTCGGACTGAGCATTTCTCGTGACATCGGTACCCAGACAGACATTTTTATGGAAATTAGTACTCCCATGGTTAGCGCAGAGCACCGCGGTGCCAGTTAAGCCCCAGTTCTGCCAAGCCAGAACGTGGGTGAACAAGCAGCTAATGCTGACGACGATGACGAGATACATACTCGCCCTCTCCCTCTTCAGCCCGGGTCTATTCGATCTGGGAAGTCGTATCTGAAGAATTTCGTGTTTGTTTTGTCCAAGGGACCAGATGGAAAAGTTGTTCTTCCGATCTCTTCCCATTCCCACCCACTTCATGCTATGCCCCCCCCCATCATAGAGTTACCACAAGCGGAAGCTGAGGCTGACCCAAGCCATGCTTCTTGTGGGGTGGAACATATGGTGAATAGTATGGAAGTGAAGAGGCTGGATGAAGCCTTGGCATGTCTAGGACTGCCGAACCATACAAGGTTTACCCGACCAACTCCGAAAAACGTGAAACCACGCTCCCTCCAGGGGAAACCCTCTCCCAGCGTCCCAGCCAAGCCATCACTCCAATTCGCGCCCCTTATCCATACACCAAGTTCGGAATCACCGGCCCAGTCCATCTCGCACTCCACTCATCGTCTGTTGACCGTCAATCTTCAGATATGAGAAAGACTGCTGCAACAGAAGAGGTTGCATCCCGCACCGCACCGACCAACATTACCCCCCCCCCCCCCCGTGGTGTGCAGGGAAGCAGCCTATTCAGCAGACTCTCGGCTCGAATTTTCCCGGTGTCAAAAAACTATGACAGGACGCCAACCATCCGGTAACGGGAGATGACCACATCCCCCTGTCCAAAGGCCACCCCATCCAATTGGCCTACCATACTCCCACATGAGCAGTCAGGACATCACACAGCAGACAGAACGTCACCACCTACAGAGCACACCTGCCTTCAAGACTGGATACGTCAATTCGTCATTGCGCGTACATCACATACCTGCTCAGTTATACTCAGCATAACAGAGATATTCAACATCGGCAACAACATCATTTAGCAGCACCTACCGGTATTAATTAATTCCCGATAGAGACATAAATATTCCCGCAACAGTTCTTCCTGCACAAATTGCGGGAGAAATGATATCTCCCGAAACCCCCACCTCCCGTAATAACAACAGACTTGGCGTTCACCAGCATGGAAAACTGGAATGCGCCCACTTCGCTTATAACATCGGCATCATACAGCAGCCCGGACATCCCGACAACAGCATTATCATCAACACACAACAGCCGACAAATCTCAAGCACACACCTTCTTATCCAGTTATGGGAGAACTGATCATGTGGATATAAGGAATGCACTACAGCCATCTACAGTATGCGCCATGGGAGGAACGTTTGTCCAACGGTCCTCCACTTTCCCTTTTCCCGACGTCGTACAGAAACAGCTAAATCTACATACTTCATCTACACGTAATAACCGTCAATATTATTAAGAGAGCAAGATGCCCGCATTGTCGTCAGTCACGAGTAGGATTTTGCTACCAAAAAGTTGAATTCGACAATGGATTGATCAAAGTTACGACAGCATCCGACAGGTCATCTGCCCTCTAAAGTAACTCTGTCCCGCCCACGGGCTCGGCCATTACAGAGTGAAATACCCTCAGGGTTCACCAACATGTCAGAAACACAGAAACTCAGGTTGACTGTATTCACAATCTCCGAATGACGGCATTGTAAATTGTAATAACTGTGGCACACACTTTCGAGTTGTACTGTAATTTAACCATTATTAAATGGTATTAATGTGTCTGGTCTAGGCTGGGACGGAGCTAGTTCTACCCATTGAGAAGAATGCTTGGCCATCCCTCCCGCTCGGAAAACACAGCTATCTTGACGGGATCAGTAACGTTGATCTGCTGCCTGAATAGATCTGTTTAAATCACCCATCAAATTACTTACAACTTTACTGTTAAATTTTTGATTAAGAACACAACAGCTCTATCGTGCTACAAATCATTAGTGCACGGGCCGGTAAAGCGGCATAAAAAATCTGACAGTATAATTACAGAGAGAGTTTCAAAAATTCTCTTCCTTGCATTCCAGTCTATAATCAACATGGGCTGAGAACTACCCATTACAAACACATACCAATACGCATGTTAAAGAACTTGCGCAAAATAGGGACATTATAAAGATCTTGATGTAACATATATATTTCTATCTCTCGCATCTGCAACAAGACTATACCTCAGCAACAGCATTTTGGCCGTCGCTATGAACAGCATATATGTTACCGATCAAACACGTGCTTTTTAGAGCCACGTGACATTTACTGCTATTTTCGAGTAAATTGGTTCAAACGCTTCAAACACAAGAGACGCCCAAAGATGCGACTACCACAGCGTGATGGAGGAGTGGCGAGGGTGAGTCAGGGTAATTGCCGCTGACATCACCTGGCTCCCACACACCCCATCGAGCGATCCAGCCTAAAATTAAAACAGGCAAGTTTATAAGCATCCAATCCAGAGAGCCGCCTCATGCTAATTTTAAAAGGTAAGGCACCACAAAGAAAAAGTAGTACCACGTTTCTAGCTTGATCGAAGGCTGTTAAATGCGCGAAATTAAGACAAAGTTAACAAGCCATTCTTCCTTTAATTAAAAGTACTCCCTTTATACAGGAAGAATTAATCCCTAGACGTCTAGGTCAGAAAAAGAGGAAACTTTCATATAAGAATAACCGAATCACCTGTTAAAACGTTTAGGTGTGGTCATACACCGCCTGTGACGTCACCAAATAGTATAAAAGGAGGAAGCGCGCTCTGAAACTTTTTCTTCACGTCAAAACTCGACACCAGGGAAGAACAGATAGCATTAGGCTTCTTTCATGTCGCAAACCAAATTCTGCTGTTTTATTATTATTTCATTATTATACTTGGCCTGGAAAGTTAAATACAATGAAGAGATAGGGCATTAGGTTTTGGATAAGGTTCCAGCTGCCAACTGCCATGCGGGAACGAGATGTCACACCTTGAAGATTTAGCGTAATCAGATTCGTCTGAAGAAGAATCGGTACCAGTTCCAAAATGGTTCCCATGCAGCTCGTTATTAGCTAGCAGAGAGCCCTGTACCAGAACTTTTTTGAGAAAATCCGACCGCACCCTTCATGTTAATAAGGATCATCTCTTCCAGTCAGCCTTCTGTCTAATGTTCCAGTATCTCTACACCGCTACTCGCTACACGGTGACCCACGCGCTCAGATATCATCACTGTGTGTTAGAAGTAACATTAGTTCCTGGAGAAGAGGACGAGGATCGTGCCATTTTAGCCACCCGTTTCGAATCTCGGTTCCCGACCGAGAAAATGGCCCGTACAAAGAACACTACTCATAGATATCCCATTAGTCATCGTTTTCCCGCGGCTACCGTAAGCAACGTACCGACAGCCAGACGTGAAATCCTGCCCACAGCCACGTCAGGAAGTGTTACACCAGTACCAGTTACTTCATCTACACCGGTCCTGAAACGGAGTAGGAAACGAAAGTCTCCCACGTAATCTAGTCCGGCAGCACCCGCATCAGTTATTAGACATCCGGCTACGGTCACTACACCCACACCCGTAGTGTCTAAGACAGTGTTAGCCGGTCAGCCAATTTCGGTAGTGATCACGACACCTGCGGAAATAGACATTCCAAGTTATCCGCAGTCTACATCTCCACCAGACTTGACGATAGACGAGGGACCAGGACCATCGCAGCCTGCGGCGATTAGTTTAACTCTGATCTGTGTTATCCAGCATCCGCCTCCTAGCCTTTCTGATCCAGCTATCAGAAGGGTAACTACGCTGAAACGTCCATACGTGGGAAAGAGACAACTCGCCCACACACAGGACATTCAGCCCGTACTTAACGTCACGGCAAATCGTCGGAAGATGTCGTCTCCTGCCTTGTCTGCGCCCACATCACGGCCTCAGCCTATGGCACATCTCACCGCCATCACCACGACAGCTACAGCAGCCACCACGAGGACTAGCCCCCACTACAGCATCAACGACATTAGCAACCACTAGTACCGCCGCTGCCTTATGGATGGATATATTAGAACCGGCAGTAACTGTGAAAGACATTATGGACGAGCATATTTCCGCCACCATCACTTCAGATATTTCCGATAGTGCCAGTAATAGTGACTCAATAGGGAAATTTCGCAGCAGAGGTGTGATCATTTGTGATACAGCAGAAATATCAATGATGCGATTCGTGGAAATGTAGTAATTATTACTTTATTTTTTAAATACTTTTCTTCTTATTATGTATGTTAGATCAATTGAATCCCGTCCCTAGGATGACTACGGCTATCCGACACAGCCCCACACTTCTGTACCCGGCTGTGCCCCACATGAAATGAGCACTGCGGACTCCGATGTTGTAAGAACGTCCCACAGTGCAACAATGTCATAATCCCATCATGCAGTCTCAGCTATGCTTGGGCTGTCTGATAAACTAACTGTTAAGTTATTATTATTATATTCTATTTTTCTTATTATTTTTCTTCCTGTCTTAGATGTCAGGACGGATATGGGGCCAGCGAGAGCTGCCTGTTGCGGATCCACTATAATGGGCTGCAAATATATATTTCAAATAAATAATAAGAGATACGTGTTATGTACCCCTTTATTTACTCGGGGTGCGCAAGTAATTCCGAGTGATTCACGAAATACCTCATAAGGGTATGTTACATGGTTCAATTATGTATACATTGTCTTCTTTTATTATACTATATTTAAAAACTTAAATTGTGCTATGTTGGAGCTTGGGTGTTCTCTGCGGAGATAATGATTATCCGCACTCAGAGAGAACACCCATGCGAGCTATTGTTTAGAATCATTTACTAAATAAAGTTACAGCACGCACCGTAATATTAATTTTAAAAAAGAAGAAAAAAGAGAAGGCCTGGAAAAATAATTCCAGGTCAAAAATTGAAAACTAGAAGTATGCCTCCCCCCTCCTCTTGGCATCTCTATGTGCTCTGTCTCTTGAATACGCGTCTATTGCATCACTACTCCTCTCCGGCCACGCGCCTACCCAGGAAGTCTATAATTACCGACTAGCGTACACCCGTGCGTCGATCCACCATGCACGATCGTTTGCCATGGATGTCAAACTAGGAGGGGGGGTTGGTGTAGTTCGGATCGACCCAGCTAAGTTGGGTACGTGCCGCCCGTCCTGGATTCGTTCCCTGAACATGCCCCCCTGGGTAGAGCCATAAGCGAATATGGGCCTATGAGAGAGATCGCGTTGCAAAAAACCGACTAAGTTCGTTAAAGCGCATAATGTGCATGCGCGCACTTAGATGCTATTTTTGATGCAGCACATGATTTTCGACCGAGATAGGATGGCGCTTTTAGTGTACCAGGCTGGTACCTTGTAATCCTTTTTGATTACCTGTTCCCGCTGAGTCTGGCATTAATCAAGACCAGAATTCAACGGGCTTTTTAAATCTGTAAACCATTTCAAAATCGGTTAAGAAATGGCTGAGTTATCCACGGAAAAGCCGTCTTGATTATCTTCAAAATATTGCCGTGACATCATAACCACGTGGACGCAGAACTTCCAGAATGTTCTAGAACATTCGACTGCGCTATTATTAGCTACGCGCTGATTGGCTGTTGATCGAACGATGATTGGTTGGAGCCTGCGCCTGTGACGTCAGGAGGAGTATAAAAGGAGATGCGATCCAGAGATCGAGAGCATCCGCGTCCAGGGGCCGAATAGGTTGGACCTGTACTAGCTGCGATCAACAGATATTACACATATGACTTCAGTTGCTGTTCTTCTCCCGTAGCTAGCAGTAGCTAACCCACCACAGTAAGAACAATTTTGTAAACTCCCTACGTGCGGGAGCAATTTGGAACTTTCTGATTACTGTTCACGAATATCAATATCTACTTCGGAACACAATTACACCGAGTATTCAGGTAACTATGCTTCACATTTTAATTATTTCGCTAAATGTACTCTTCTAATTTTATTGTATCCGTAGGAACGGTCCTGATGACTAAAAGGTACCGTAATGGTCTTAGGACCGCTGGTTATAATTTCTGTATATGTTTAAAGTTATTCTTATTTACCGTAAGGTGTTTTTACTAACCGCACCGTGGTAGGTTCGTTAACCTGTGCTAAGGTATATAATTCTGATCATATTACACTGTATTGCTTGTTCTGGTTAGTTTATATATATATATATGGCCAGTGGCCATCAGTTCATATGTTTTGCTTATTTATAGAAAATATAGGACTGCAGTGCACGTAGGAAACACCATACAGCAACACTTATATATGCAGCACTTTCTCCCGCCACCAACAATTTTCCACTGATGTCGCTGTCTGTGCTATAACTCTGTTTAGCCCGGCATGCTAACGACTAAAGCTTTTCTATTTAGCTCGATTGGATAGGTTCAAGATGATTAGAGACACTTTCTTCGTTACAAAATCTGTATTATACTCTTCTCTTCCGGTAGTGCGATAATCTAGCCCCGCACTCCGGTAAGACTCATAACTCCAAGATTTTGTCTCTCTTCATGCTCCACTCAGCCTTGTGGCTTCGTAATTGTTTGGATGTCCCTATACGCACCATGGGCTGATCTGACCCTGGAGAACTACTGCGGATTCCGAGCGGTGATGGGCAGGGTGTGGTATCACACACCATCCTCTCGTATCTTCGGATAATTAGTAGTTAGCACTTTAGCCAATGTAGGAAAGCACTGCGAAAACATATCTTAATTATTGTTTTATTTACTGAACAATCCTCCCGCACCACAGTGCAAAACTGGGCAACTTGTATATAAATCTAATGACAGGTTAAACGGTTAGTTCCATAGGACCCGGTGACGGGCGAGACGCATATCCCCCATCGAATTCCATAAGAATGTCTGGGCATGATATTTAGATCTGCCACGCCCTTACGGGAAGGACATTTACGGTGGGTATTCGTCTCTCTCAGCCCCACCATAACGATAGGACAATTGTCTAATAATGCTTTCGTGAAAAGTAACTTATGTCTTGAAACGTTTTATGTGGTTATGGAGCAGGATGTCCGGATTCTTATCCAGTTCGGAGATCTTACTACGTAACATGTATGAGCGCTGTATTCAGTATTGATGTCTTGGGGCATGTTCGCAATGACAGCCGTGTCTAGGTAGATACCAGCCATTTGCGGCCAAAAATAGTTCTAAAACAACTAAAAGCTAATTAAGTGAAGCAGAATGGCTGCATAAATAAAGCGGCAACTACTAATTCAGCATACTAAGAATCACATAAGACGGTGACGTGGGAATCCATCAGGAATCGTTCGTCCTGTCTTCACATAAAACAGCACGCAACCCTATAGTCATAATCTTGCTAGGTATGGTCTTTTCTTTCTCAAGCATTTTTGGTTGAAATATCAGAATGGACCCATTTTAGCCTACTACTCTTCTCCCACTTTAAGCAGTGGCGACACCTCCCCGAGATGGAGGCCCACGCGAGGCACTTGCCTCTTGCAAGGATTCAACGATGGCGGTCCGCGCGATGATAATACTCCTCACCCAAACTAGCACTAGGAGCGTGAGGCACATAACTTTTCGTCCGAGACAATCTTCTTCCTTTCAGCTTAGAGGTATAATAACTTATAATAAGTTAATTAGTTAAATCTCGTGTACGGGAGCATCCCTTGCGGGGATACCTCTGCGGACCTACGAGTCTGTGTGGTACCTCCAGGAGCCCCATGTTTAAAAGTTCATCTACCTCTCTCTATGTCTCGTATTTTCGTATGCTCTTATTTTAGTTTTATCTAGCATATTTATAATTGTTTAGGTAAAATCATTGTATAGACTTATATTTTTAGGTCACCAAATCAAATCTTGTAAGTTCATAGATCACGAAATTGCTATGAACAGGCATACTGGTGACACAAATTCTTGGGATGAGACAGTTGTATTTAATGTTCCCGACGACGGTTGCACGGCCCCATTGGAACGATTGGGTTCCACCGGCCGTAGGAGCCGGATTTTGTTACCCGCAAGGCAGTCTCATACAAGGTCTGTCATCCCAAGACGGCCCGACACTACCCCACGAGCTACATGACGAATCAATAACAATTGATGATTTGACAAAATCCCTCAAAAGCGTGAAGTAAGAAATGTCTTCTGGATGCGACAGACTTCCAGTTGAATTTTATCAATCATTCTGGCACATATTTGGGCCAGTATTAGAAGAAATAGCAACCAGCATTTTTAAGCAAGGGCATCTCCCTCCATCGATGGCCCAAGCATATGTTCAGCTTATATACAAGATGGGTGACAGAAATAAAATACAGAATTATAGACCAATCTCTCTACTCTGCGTAGACTATAAGATTATTACTCGGGCACTAACATTAAAACTTGGCGCAGTCCTAGGCGAGGTAATTGATGATGATCAAACGGGCTCTGTACCAGGAAGAACAATATTTAACAACGCATTGCCTATACGAGACCGTATTCAATTAGTTGAACCGGATTGCATCCCAGCATCAATAATAGCACTTGATAACGAGAAGGCTTTTGACAGACTTGAATGAGATTTCTTGTTTAAGTCTTTGGACCATATTGGCCTTGGATCCAGATTTATTAAATGGGTCGATATTTTATATACTGATATAACAAGTTGCTATTTAGTAAATAATCATCTATCTGAACCTGTAGTGTTGAAACGAGGTGTGAGACAGAGTTTCTCATTGTCTCCGCTTCTATTCGTCATAGCTATGGAATCGTAGGAGGCCACATTGAGGCAATGGAATGATTTTCATGGAATATGTATACGTGGCGTAGAAAGGCCACTAAAGGTTTCTCAATATGCAGATGATACGACTGTGTTTGCGGGTAAAAATACGGATTTTAGAATTTTAAATGGAGTATTAACAGATTTTCAAAAGGAATCAGGGCTTAAAGTCAATAAAGACAAATCTAAGGGCTTATTTTTGGGCGATTGGAAGGGCAGAACTGACAATGTGATGGATATTAACGGGTCAAATGATGTCATAAAGACGTTGGGTATTTACTTTAGTAGAGAGAAAAATGTATTACTAAACTGGGAAGAAAGGCTATCCAAGCTAAAGTGTGCATTAGTAAATTGGGAACGACGTCGCCTAACTGTCTTTGGCAGGACATTTGTCCTTAATAATTTAATTTTATCTGGACTGTGGTCTACCGCTTCTGTAGTTCATATGCCCAAATCAGTAGAGTCAAAGATCAACACCTTACTTGTGTCCTTATGGGAGGACAAAGCCCATTTAGTATCACAGTCAATCCTCACCAATGAAAAGCATGTCGGAGGCCTGGATTTGGTTAATGTTTCGGCAAAGTGTTCTTCTTTAAAATTGACATAATTGAATAAGTTACTCACTTCAAACTCATCTTGGTCAAGTGTTTCAA